>QTSX02007214.1:0-266629 GCA_014839935.2 Entomophthora muscae
AAACCTTGAAACTTGCCTACACCTCTGCTCCTGTCCTGGCCATGTCAGATCCTTTCAAACCTTTTGTTCTGGAAACTGACGTGTCAGACTTTGCAGTGGGCAGGGTCCTTCTTCAGGAGGAGGGGATAGTATGCTACATACTGTAGCATATTACTACAAGAAGATGCTACCTGCGGAAGAAAACTACCCAATATATGACAAGAAGATGCTAGCCATAATGAAGACCCTGAAACATCAGCGCCAATACCTATCTGGCGCTGAATATCCAGTAAAGGTCCTGGCAGATCACAAGAACTTGGTCTACTTCTTCAAACCACGCTAGCTTAACCAACAACAAGCAAGATGGGCCTTAGAACTGACTGACTACACTCTGACCATAGACTAAAAGCCAGGAAAGGTGAATGTGGTACCCAACGCCCTAAGTAGAAGAACTGACCTGGTGCCTACCCACCTAAAAACCTGCAACCATAACACCCAAGTCCTCTTGGACACAGCAAGCCTAGGCATTCACCTGGGATTGATGAAAATCACAGCCAGTAAACCAGAAGTACTAAGGGCCCAAACACTAGACAAGTTCACCAGGACCTTGATCTCTGACCTCTCCAAATCTTTGGATAGCACCCATTACCAAAAAAAACTACTCATTGAAGGGAACTACACTAATGCTCCACAACAGGATCTTTTTACCAGAAGGGGATATCAGAACCAACGTCTTAAGAAAATACCACAATTCTGAGATGGCTGGACACCCAGGTAGGCTCAAGACCTTTCAGAGCATCATAAGGAACTTTGCTTGGCCAAAAATGAATCAAGACGTAAGTGTGTACCTGAAGAGATGTGAGACCTGTGGGCGGACCAAAACTTGTAGAAACAAACCTGAAGGACTTCTAAGACCCTTGAATATACCCCATGGACCTTGGAGATCTGTCTCCATGGACTACATTGTGGAAATGCTGCCATCCCTCTTGTACAATGCAATCCTGGTCATGGTAGACTGCTTCACCAAGATGGCATACTTTTTACCAACCACCACCAATTGCACAACAGCAGAAACAGCCCAACACTTCCACAACTGCATCCTCATGTAACATGGAACACCTGAGGAAATCATCACAGACAGAGGACCCCAATTCACTTCAAAATACTGGACACAGGTGATGAAAGACTTAAGAATCAAGCGATGTGTATCTACCTCCTACCACTCACAGACAGACGGCCAAACTGAACGAGTAAACCAGATCCTTGAACAATATCTTTGATGCTACGCCAACACTGATCAGGACAATTGGGTTAAAATGCTCCCCATGGCACAGTTTTCCTACAAAAGTAAGAACCACACCTCCCCAGGCATGTCCCCATTCAAAGCCAACTATGGGTTTGACCCCACCTGGGACCCCTAGATTGGTGAAAAGGAATCAAACACCACTGGGCGCTCCTTGATTGAACAGATTCATAACACACAAAAAACGTGCTTGACCAACTTGAAACAAGCAGTGCAGACATATAAAGCCTTTGCTGACCACAAAAAAATTCCAGGCCAACCCTTACAAGTTAGAGACAAAGTATACCTAGACTCCAGGAACGTACCCCTGCATATACTCTGCAGGAAGTTAGCTCACAGAAGAAGCAGCCCCCACAAAATCACCCAACTAGTTGGCAAGGTTGCCTTCAAGCTAGACCTACCCCCCCTTCTGGAAGATTCATGATGTGTTCCACCACTCCCTGTTGTTCAAAAAAGATGGGAATTTGCTCCCCCACCAACGGATTAAGACAGCCTCCACCCATCTAAACAGGCCGCGCTGAGAAATATGAAGTTGAATACATACATAGCAACCAAACTCACTACAAAAAACCTCAGTATTACGTCATGTGAAAAGGCTACCCACTAGAAGAAAGTACTTGGGAACCACTGAGCAACCTGAATAATGCCCAAGAAGCTGAAAAACTCTACCTGAACAAGAAGAATCAGAAGGGAGGGCCCTCAGGGAAGAAGAGGATGGTGTCAGGATTGACAATTCTTCCTTTCTGGAAACCCAGGCCTGGGAGCAGGAATTGAACTCTGACCCTGGATTCCTTCAGGCCGCCGGGCTTGTGGACCGCAGGACTGCCCACTTGCGTTTTTCTGGGATCAAGTCCCCACAAGCTGAATTTGAGTTGGTTGACCCATGCGGTAAAAAGAGCCAAACCAAAGAAATCATCACACCAAATGGAGGATTAATCACAGCGCCTAATGGAGGTACTTATTTGGGAACTATTAACTTCATAAACTTGAAGTCTACACCAGCAACCAATCAAGAGCCAACCCAGGAAAAAGGCACAGGCCCATAGCCTGGTCCCATGACCTCAACACTAAAGCAATATAATCAGGTAGCCAAATCAAGATCCTTGACCAATGAAAGAACTCCTGGGCCAAGTGCCATTTTGCCGCCTTTGGACTCAAGTACCCATTTCCCCCAGCCCTGCTTTTCCAAATGCTTTGATGAACCCCCCATGGAAAATGTTAAGTTTGGAGGTGGGGTACTATATAGACCCAAAGACTCTGTGCTCCAAACTTATTGCCATTTTTGAATAAAGGCTATGTTAATTTGGCTCATACAGCTATTGCCTTATTTTGTATTTGCTGTCTACCAATTCAGTTCAAGATCTCCTGGCCTTCCTGCCCCACTGCCCGCTGTTTTCCGTCCTCCTGGTGTACCCTTTGGACCCGTCCACTTTAATGGCTACTCTCTGAAGTCTGAATACAAGGAATAAACCCTGGAAAAGATACTAAAACTTGATCCCCTGGCCTGCATACAATCTGCAGTTAGATACAACTGACAAGGACTGTGGATATTTTCAACACCAAAGTTGTTCAGAGGGAAATTAAACTATCTCCCTGCATACAACCTGTCCATGGAACCACCTGTGACCCCAAAACCTATGCCCAATTCCTAGCCCAACCTCCCAGCCAACCACTCTGGCAAGCTGTTTAGGATTGTGTACATTGCCCTTACAGGAGTGATTGACACTATAATCCCGGCTGCCGGCCTGTGGTCTTGGGTAGGGAAGTTGGCCTCCTACCTTTTAAAGTTAGCTCCCCTCTTGTGATGGGCATTGCCCACAAAAAATCTGGCCTGGGTTACCCCTGAAAACAACAGGCCAGCCGCCCAAGACTGGATCACTGACATTCAAGATTGTCCAGGATGCTTTGAGCTCCTTTCCCACCAACCAGATCCCCCCCTCCCACTCACGCCATAATGGCAAATCCCTCCTCTGCTGAGAAGGATGAGTCAACTCTAGCCGCTGAGCAGCTAGCTCATGCGCACTCACTTGGGCCAAAGGTTATCATAATGGGCTTTGAGCAAGCTTGATTCAGAGCCTTTAAGGACATCTTTAATGGAGAAGTACAGGGCTGCTTCTTCCATTTTAGACAGGCCCTCATCAAGAATATCAAGAGTTAGAAGGGCCTCTTTGACAAGTATCTTAATGATGGTAAAGGGAAGTGCCACTTTGCCATCATCCAGTTTGCTGCCTTGGCTTTTGTGCGCCCAGAGCATACTGGGATTTTCTTTGAGGCCCTCCTGGAGGACGCTTACATCAAGAAGCACTCCACCATCTTCAAAGGTTACTTGGATTACTTTGAGCGCCAATGGGTGGGCAAGAAGGTGACTGCTTGGAGAGGTAAGAGTGGGGCCACTGCCCCTTGGAATTGCCAGGGCGCCTGTCTCAAGGGGGAGATGAAGACAACCTCTAGCCTTGAGGTTTGGCACAAGCACCTGAAGGTGAAGTTTGGGTTAAACCCCAAATATAACAAGTTCTTCCAGAAGCTGCAGGAGGAGCAGGCCCAGACTGTCTCCAAGTTTTGCAACCTAGCCAACTGGGTGGCCCCCAAGAAGCAAAAGTCTAAGGAGCAGGACTACCAAGAGGACGTTCAGAAGGTGGTAAAGAAAAAGTATAAGGTGGCAGAGATTAAGAAGTACCTTGAGGACGTTGCCACTGCTCTTACTGGTGGCTTTAATTAGCTTTATAAACCTTGCTTTACCTTTATATTTTTTACTTTTAAACTTTTAATTTTTTAATTTATTTATAGTGTAATGATTTTTTTATTTTTAAACAGTAAGTTTAGATACAGTTTTAATGTGGTTTAGTAAGAAATATCTTATATTTTGTTAATTTATCTTTAAGCTATGAGATATTTTCAGTAATGCTAATATGAAGTATAATAAATTTAAATTATAATTTTCTTATATTTTGTAGTTATTATGATATATAACATATCTTTATTTTTGGTTCTTTGGAATTTTAATTTTTATGTGAATAAAAATAATTTATATAATAAAGAATGTAATTCACATAGTAGACTGAAAAATAGTTGCTTATATCTCCTTATTCTTATTACATATGGTAATTTTTTATTGTAGTTCTGAACTCTCTGGGGTCATTTTAGTACAATAAAGTATCTTTAAAATAATTTTTTATATTCTAAATGTTCAGGGTAAATTTTTTCATTTATTGAAAAAGTGACAACATCCAGGAAACAACATTAAGTAAACCCAGGTTGTCACTTTACTATAGTGTTGACATTAAAAGTGTCAACATGGCTACTGTTGACATTATTATTGTTGACATGGGCGCTGTTGCCATTTGATTTTCTCCATCCTTCTTGGGATATTGTAGGATGGGCGTGGTTGTGAGTTTCTCCTTAAGACGTCTGAAGCAAAGGTCACATTGAGGGGTCCATACGAATTTGGATTTGGCACCAGTTATGGAGCACAGGGGTGCAGTCAAAACACCACATTTGGGGATGAATAATCACACATAGGCAACCATCCCCAGGAATGTTCAAAGTTCAGACTTGTCCTTTGGAGGTGGAATTTTGCAATGGCCTGGATCTTCTGACTGTTGGGTTTAATGCCATCTTTTGAGACTATGTGTCCTAGGAAGGGAAGCTGCTCACAGAAGAACTGGCATTTGGAGGGCTTGGCTAGCAGCTTGTGTTGTGCCAAGATAGCAAAGACTGCCTCTAAGTCTTTGTGGTGCTGCTCTACCAAAGGACTATAGACAATAATGTTGTCCAGGTAGACTAAGGCGTGCTTTCCTATGTGAGGTGCAAACACCTTGTTCATGAAGGTCATAAAAGTTGACAGGGCTTTTGTCATATTGAAATCAAACACCACACATTTGTATGAGCCGTCTTTAGCACAAAAGGCCATTTTGGTATGTCTTCCTCATTGATACAAATGTGGTTGTAGCCTGCTATCAAGTTGATCTTGGAAAAGAAAGTTGCTCCACCTAAGGCATCAAAGAGGTTGTCAATGAGTGGTAGCGGGTAACAATTCTTGATGGTAACTTTATTTAGGGCTCAGTAGTCTGTGAATAGGTGTAGGGTACCATCTTTCTTTGCCACAAAGAATACAGCTGCAACAAAAGGAGACTGTGATGGGAGGTATTGTGTTTGGCTCCTGGGGACAACATACAGGAGGACACAGCAGGAAATCTTTATAACAAAAGATTTGAGGTTTGAAGCTAGCCTTGGGTTAGCATTCAGGGAAAAATTAAGGGCACATACCTTAATTTCCTGGAATACAAGAATTGAAATTCATTTTGGCAAAAAGGAAAGGAAAAAGCCTGAAGAATATTAAAGCCAACGCAAATGTGGATAAACTTGTCTTTATTAGGAAAAATGATTCTACTTAAATAGTAGACAAGGGTTGAGGACCACTCATTAGGTAGAAAGAGTGGAAGAAGGGGTCACGTTGGGATGAGGTTATACCAGGATCAGTCAAGGGCAGGTATGATAATCCAGAATGAGTGGAGATTGAACCAGACCCATTTGCAGAAGGTGAGGAATTCCTGAAATTGAAAGCAAACCAAACTAAATCTTCACATATACCAATATTTGAAGGCCATATTGAAATAGCATTAATGGCGCATTTTCTGACATCTCCTCCCTCAAGATTGGACACAGGGAGTTGATATTTGCAGAAAAATTTAGAGTGTACCCGGGCAAAAGGACATCTGGAGGACAATAGCTTCACAGTATACTTGACACCCTTCTTATAGGTGACTTCACAAGGTCCAACCCAGAGGGATTCTAGTTTATGCGCACGCCTCCCAGTACAATTTTGATAATAGAGGACTAGGTCATCCACTTGGTACTCAGGAAGGGGGCTCTGGAAGCGTTAGAGGCAAGAGTTCCAGGGCTTTGACCTTGTAAGTAGTAGAATATGCAGTAGCTTGGATATAAATGATACGGTTAGTCAAGTCTTTGACATGAGCTTTAGGATTAGTAGAGGCATCAATCTTGATCAACATGGGTCCTAAGATTGAGGGGGTGGTGGCTTCTTGTTCATACAGCATGGAAAAGGGGGACTGGTCAGTCAATTGATGTCTGCTGAGTTAATACACAAAGAGAGCAGCAGGGAAGAATATATCCCAATTACCCCATCTGGTAGGGTAAGTTTCCTCATAGCTGAACCAAGGGTGGAGTTTGCTTATTCCACAGTCCTGTTGGTTGATGGGTTATATGGTGCAGAGAAGGATTGATGTGTACCCATAGCTTCTATAATGGACGTTATGAGGCAAGCATTAAAGTTGGTCCCATTGTCAGAAAGCAGGACTTGAGTGTAACCATGACAGTAGAAGATATCTTGCAACAAGAAGTTAGCAGTGGTCTTGGTAGTTATATCCTTGGTTGCTCTGGCTTCAACCCATTTTCTAAAATGGTCAACAGCTACCGTGATGAATCAACACTCAGACCTAGAACGCAGAAGAGGCCCAACAGCATCAATACTCACAGTGTGGAAGGCATGTTTAAGGGGATGAGCTTGAACTAATGTTGTGAAGGTTGGGGGTGTTGAAGCTGACAAGGATGACAGCAGGCAAGGACATCAGGAATTAGAAGGTGCATATTCTCCCAATAGAAGTTTTTGCACAACCAGTCATAAGTTTTTGCTATGCCTCCATGTCCCGTTTCAATGTGAGCTTGGAGGATGATGGCAGCCCTCATGGTAGGGCAGATGTAGGGCAGAAAAGTGTTTTTGACTTTCTTGAAGAGTTGTCTATCTCAAAGCACAGTGTCCTTTGATAGGACTTGCAGGTTCATACAAATGTCTTCTGGTTTAGTGGTCCAGGAGTCAGGGTACTCTATCAATTTGTATAGGCAATTGGCGTCAGCAGGATTGATGGCTAGTATGGGTTTTTCTGACAAACTATCAGCATTCTGATGTTGCACCCCAGGGTAATGTACTACTATGAAATCATATCCTTGCAGGCATAAAGCCCAACAGGCTAGTTAACCTTTGGGCTCCTTTAATTGCTGCAGCCACTTTAGGGAGGAGTGGTTGGTAACTACTGTGAAGTGAGTCCCGTAGATGTAGTGCTGGAACTGTTTTACGGCATGCAGAACAGCTAGGCATTCTTTTTCAGTGACGCTATAGTTCTTCTCATGCTTGTTAAGGACTCATGAAGAATAGGCCACAGGTTGGTTGACGCCTTCATCATCAAGCTGGGCTAGGATGGCACCCACAGCTACTCCACTAGTGTCAGTGTACAAGATGAACTCCTCATTGTAATCAGGGTAGACTAGAATGGGAGCCTCTTTGATTTTGGCTTTCAACACTTCAAAGGATTACTGCTGGCTGTCAGTCCACTCAAAGGGTACATTGCAAAGGAGCTGGATGAGGGGTTTGCTTAGTTCAGCAAAATCAGGGATGAATTGTTGATAGTACCCCATCATACCAAAAAATACTTGGACCTCCTGTAGATTTTTGGGAGGCAGGATCTTGTCAATGGCTTCCACCTTATTATTCATAGGACGTATTCTGGTTTTGGTGACCTTGTGGCCCAAGAATTCAAGCTGTTACTTGAAGAAGGAGCATTTAGAAGGTTTGAGCTTCAGACCTGCCTCCCAAATTTTGATTAATACAGATTTGAGATGGTCAAGATGGTTGGTGAAGGTGGAGCTGAACACAGTAATATTGTCAAGGTATACTAGGACACAGGAGAGTTTCAGATCTTGTAGGATGGAGTCCATAGCCCGTTGAAATGTAGCAGGGGCATTGTAGAGTCCTTGGGGAATACAAGTGGTCTCAAAAAGGCCTTCTGAGGTGATTGGAACAGCCTTTTCTCTGTCTTCAGGAGATAAGTCAACCTGCCAGTATCCTGAGGCAAGATTCATAGCAGAGAAAAACTTTGATCCCCCTAATCTTCTAAGTGCATGATTAATTCTAGGCAGAGGATATTAGTCTTTTTTGATGAGCAAGTTCAGGCAACAGTAATCCATCACAATGCAGTGGCCTCCATCCTTCTTTTTGAGGATCAACAATGGGGAGGCACAAGGGCTCTGAGAGGGAGCTAGTAGCCCAGCGTCTACAAGCTGCTTAAGTTCCTTAGAGACCTGAGCATCTTCTACCCTGCTGCGGCAGTAAGGTTTGACATAAAAGGGTGGTGCATCACCTGTTTTGATCTGGTGGATAACCCCCTTTACTAGTCCATAGTTGGTGGGTCCCAAGGCAAAGATATACTTAAACTGGTCTAGCAGTTCCAGAACCTCTTCTGTTGACTAGGTGATAGTTGTGGGAAGTCTGCGGCAGTGAAAAGGGAGAGAGCCTGAGGGTCTCCTCAAGCCAAGTTGAAATCACTAAATGTTCCAAAAGGGTAGAGGGAAACCACTTGCTCTGAACCCTATATGCAACCATGCCCAACAACCTGGCCCTTGGTCACCTACATAGGCAGGGCGGTCAGGTTAGCCAACAACAGCTGTACAGGCTTCTTATGAGTTTGGTTCAAAATCCCAGGGCATAACCAAGGATCTTTATGGCTTAAGAAATCAGGTGAATATAGCTCCATAAAGGATTTTCAGGAAGCTTGTAGGATATCTGGGAGTCTATAATCACTTGAGAGCCTGGAGGGATGATAATAGCTGCGGGGGCAAAAAGAGGCACACCTTTTTCAGCAGGACAGGAAGGAGGAGGGGACTGCATATTGGAAGAATGAGTCCAGTACTTGAATGAGAAGATACCAGTGGGGTACTTGAGTATGCAAGTCTTAAGACGTTTTCCCGGGAGACGCGGGGGTTCTTCAAAGATTAAAGGGATCTCATACCATAGGAGTGATAGGTACCTATCTCTAAGGTTCACAATCCCGTTGTACTCTTGAAGGAACTGTGTACCAACCAGGAGATTGTAACTTTTGTTTTCAAGGGCAACCACAGGGGATGCAATAAAAAGCTTCCCAAACCTCATGAGTAGGGCAGAGTAAGCGCCAATGGCTCAAATTTAGGTCATGCTAACAGTATCATATGATTGAGTGTAGTTGAGGTCAGGAGCCAGCTTAAGTTTTTTCATTAACTTGGATAATACCACATTGACTGGAGAGCCTGTGTCCAAGATAGCCTTGATATTAACCTTTTGGATTGATACTTTCACACAAGTAGTATCTTTCCCAAAGGGGGGTAAGACAGCCAGCACATCCTGAGCTGCTTCTAATTCTTTCTCCCATTTGGCCAGCATGCATTGTAAGTCAGGAATTTCCTTATACACAGTCTGCAATAGGAGAGATATAGTCACGTTCTGGAAAAAAGCTTCAGCTAGTTCAGCAGCCTCATCAGAGGAATCTACCAAGACAGAGGGATAATGAGCCTGAGCCAAGTAAGGTCAAGCCACTACAGCCTTAGCTTCAGTTGAAGATGGGCAAGTTGTAGTTGTGGTTTTCCCTGAACATAGCTTGTAAGGGACAGAGACTGTCTCTGGGACTGCCAGTACCAAGTAACCATAACCATCAGACTAATCACAGTCAGAGTCCTCAGGCTCAGAATTACTAGAGAGGTTATGAAACAAGTGAAGGATAGTCATTCCAGCTGAGGGGGAAGATTCCTTGTCAGAAGGGGGATCAGGAGGAGACAGGGGAGATTGGTCAGCAGAGAGTGTCTCTGCCTCTAATCTGACCTCTCTTTTCCCACCTGCTCCTTTGGGTTGCAACCCTCTACCCAAGGGTTGGTGCAGGTACGTGAGTGGTGTCCTATTTGACCACAGTTATGGCATCCTTGTCTTTTAGACTGCCCACTTGAGCCTAGAGTCATAATTTGCAGAGTGCAGGAGGTATTCCTGTATTGTTGGCCTTATTTTTGCGCACAACGGTACCCCCATGGGTCAAGTGAATGTCCTGCTAGAAGGTCTTTATACTCTTCATTGAAGTAAGGGAAGCTTTGTGGGCCTTGAATTGCAGACATAGGAGTTGGTTCACCTTCAAAGCGTTTGAACATGCTGTGTACGCTTCCCAGGGAGTTAATTGGCAACTGGTGATCAACTGTTGTCCTTCAATGTGGAAACAATCAGCAAACTCAGCCAAGGTTTATTTGGGCTTGAATACAATATGCATAAAAGCATCCTTCTTTAGCTTCCAAGCTGAGATCTCCTCTGAATTCTTCAATTAGGAGTTGCTTCATGTCATCCCAAGTGACAATCAAAGGAACTTGGGGACCACAACTTCTTGACATGTGGGATGCAGACAGGTAAGAATATGCTCTTTTTTAAGCTCATTGGTGGCTCTACACATTGCAGTATCATAAATTGTCAGGAAGACAGCAAAAGTAGAGGTTTTAGGGTCAAATATCTGTTTGAACAAAGGCTTATAATTGGGGTTAATGGACAATGAGGTGGATTGGCTGTTGTCACCTGGGTTGAGGACGTTAATGTGAGGATTGCCCTCAAACTCAGATTCAGCAGCAGGCTGTCCATCACAGAGGAGTTGAAGGCTTTCTTCTAGGGTATCCAGGGTAGAGCTATTCTGTCCACTAACATCTCTAGTGGTTGCAACAGCAACTCCAAATCATCTTCTTAATTTGTTGTATTGATAGGGTGCCAGCAATCCTGTTGAGGCAAGTGGTCAGGGAAGTGGTTTGGGCAACCAAGGGGATGACCTGTCCATTCATTATCTCAGTGCAGCAGGAGAGGTTTTGTACCTCTCTTTTCAATGCATCCTGCCTACCAGCAACATCATTTGTTACTTCTTCAAGCTGGTCCAGTGCACGTTCACAGTTGACCCAGTGTTGGCCTTCCAAACCAGGGCAGCAACCATGATTATCCTGAGCAGGATTATCAGCAACTTCAGTTTCCTCTTCACCTTCAGAATCAGAGGACAAGTCCCCAGCCTATAGAGGTGTTGTCTCAAATACTTGATTTCTCCTTGCAATATAGCTACCTGGTTGGTGAGAAAGGCAATGCAAGGGTCAGGCATAGGTTTGACTGGAGGAGGGTTCTGAAAAGAAGATTGACGTAAAGTAGTGGCCTTGAGCTCATCTATGGCTTCCCATACCTTGGCTTCAAAGTCAGATGGGACCTCAACAGGAGGAGTGGGAGGTGCCACCTCAATGGATGCTGCTCTATCATCCACATAGTTTTATACTTGATACAGAGTGTTGCCTAGTGCAGCCTTATCCAGACCATATTGATGCTGCAGATGGCAGAACCAAGTACCAACATGAGCTCTAACCAATTTAAGTTGAGAATTAATATGTTCTCAAATTGGTTAAGTTTGCTAACCAGAGTCTCAAAGTCCTGGCAATGCTTTAGCAGAGGGGCTTTGATTTGCCCACACCACATTGCTTGATGCTCATTCAATTCACATAGTCAATACTTGATGTACCCAGGGAGCAAGAAACAAAGGAATTCAGTGAGGAGGTCAAGTACTTCTGGGAGGCCAGCAAGTTATGCTGGTTATCAGAAATACACGCAAAGAGGCTGTGGGACCATTATTGATATGCCATATTCTGAGCATGGTTGTTTGAAACAGCAGTGGCTACAGCATTTAAAAGCTGGTTCTGGGATCCTAATGCAAGTTGATGGTGAACCAGGGCAGGTTGAATAAACTGATTGACTAACACACCAATAGTATCCATAGACTTCATCAGCATGGGGAAGACCAAAGTCCAAGAGGAAGAAATACAGGTCTTTGAAAGCATACACAGGACAAAGACCAGGGATAGTGTGCATTGCCACAGTTCCTTAGTGGAGGAGAGAGCGGGCAGCAGCACAAGCTTGTTCATAGTTGAGAGAGAAAGCTGGAAGGGGGGGCCCATGTGGGCCTAGGGGACAGCACCAGTACCATAGGGGTTGAGGGGGAATTGGTGATGTCTTCTTCTAGAGGAGGACTAGAAACTTTAGGTTGTTTGGGTACTTCAGAAACAAAAGGAGAATGACCAGAGAATGTACGTGGAAACAGGGTAACCAAGGGGCTTGCAGCCCCTGAGTGAGCATCATTTTGTTGTGTTTGGCTCCTGGGGACAACATCCAGGAGGACACAACAGGAAATCTTTATAACAAAAGATTTGAGGTTCAAAGCTAGCCTTGGGTTAGCCTTCAGGGCAAAATAAAGGACACATACCTTAATTTCCTAAAATACAAGATGTGAAATTCCTTTTGGCAAAAAGGAAAGGAAAAAGCTTGAAGAATATTAAAGCCAACGTAAATGTGGATAAACTTGTCTTTATTAGGATAAATGATTCTACTTAAATAGTAGATAAGGGTCAATGATCACTCATTAGGTAGAAAGAGTGGCAGAAGGGATCACGTTGGGATGAGGTCATACCAGGATCAGTAAGGGACAGGTATAATATTCTGGAAGGGGTGGATATTGAACCAGACCCATTTTCAGAAGGCAAGGAATTCCCAAAATTGAAAGCAAAACCAACTAAATCTTTGCACATATCAATATTTGAAGGCCATATCAAAATAGCATTAATGGTGCAATTTCTGACAGGAGGATACATCCTTTTCCAATGCCTCTTTAAGGTAAGCCCATAGTGAATCGTCCTTGTTTGGGGTGAAGTGGTAGATAGATTGCGCCTTAGGTACACTCCCTTAAGATGGATAGAGTGCTGTATGTGTTTCTCTGGTGGCAACCCTGGCAGAGCCTCTTTGAAGATTTATAGGTGGCAAGCTAAAATTTTGCAATCCTGAGGAGTAGTGGTATCCTGATTGTACTTGAGGTGTATGATTTAATATTGGCAGGATTCCCAGTCAATTGCCTTGAGGTTCTCCTTTTTTTCCAAAGTTTCTGTAATGCGCACAAAGACATGGTTGCAAAGGAGCCAGTCCACTGAGTCAGGGTAGATCTGGTGATTGACACCTTCACATTTGATGATTAATACAGAGGTTATCCATTATACATGAGGATTGTTCTGTTGCAACCAGTCTAGTCCCAGTACAATGTCAAAATTTGGGGGGAAAATGACAGGTCCCTGGATGATGGAGTGGAAGTTCTCTAGCATAATGGAAAAAAAGGTCAGTTTACTGTGTGACAGTAATTTGATGTTCATCAACTAATACCACGTTCTTAATTTTCAAAGGATTAGTGGCTATATTAAAATTGTCCACAAAGATGCTGTTGACAAGGGTTTTATCTACAGCTGAGTCCAGGAGTGCTGAGACAATGTAACTTTGAAAGTGGAAAGGGTAGGACTCAGTTTATTGGGATGTCTGGCAATGGTGTAAAGTACTGGGTCTTCTGAGGGTACTTGGATCATTGGGCATTGATCCACGTCATCAGGTTGATACTCATTGTTGAGCAAGTCAGGAGTTCTGCAGGGGGAGCTTGGCTCACTTAGTGCCCTCCCTGGGCTTTTCCCTTGTCATGATTGTCTTGTGTGGCAGTGACGCAGAAATGGGTACAGTTTGACTGTCCATTGTTTCTGTTTCCATGTCCATTTGAGCCTTTAGGTTTATGGTTTGATTTTTTGCTGTTGTTGTTCCCAGAAGGTGGGCAGTTGGAACGTCCATCTGCGTGAGAGTCTTTGGACCACTCTCTTTTCCAAGCCTGTGCTTTGTGAAGGGCGTTGGACGCTTGCTCTGCTTTCTCTGCCTCAGAATACAGGATCTGCAAGTTGGTCACATGGTCCAGATTGACATGTCTCATTGTGGTGCAGGGTGCCACTCCTCAATATTATAATATTGAGACTTATTCTTTATTTGGAAATTATAAGGGGAACTGCTGTCCTTTTTTGTGTTTTGCGCCGGAGAGTAACCCTACAAATCCTATAAAAGCATTTCCAATTAGAGACTAATTGACACACCTGCAGCTAGCTGCAGATTTGTTGGAGAGTGACCCATCAGAGTGATTTTTAATATGATAATTAGTGATTAATTGATGCATCTGCAGCTAGCTGCAGATGCTCCAATTGGTGACCCATTGGAAGAGGATTTACATATGGCAATTATTGACCCATCAACATATTTGGAGATAGCTATGGATGCATCAATGATTGACCCATTGCTTGCGCCCACCATGTAAATTGGTATATTAATCTTCTGCCCCTCTTTTGCCAAGAATTGACCCCCAAGGAAAGCAGTCTGAAACCCTATTCTACACCCAATTCCCAAAGACGGCCCTACTTTTGCTGCAAACACCTGACTCCCAGATCACATGCTCAGATGTTCACTTCCCACCTAATCTAAGCCCTTTTCCTCTGAATCTTCTCCAAAATGTTTCAGCTCTTCAAGAATAGCCTAGTGCCTGTTAGTATAGACCTCAGTCAGGATGACTCATCCTTTCTTTTCCCTCCTCCCCCTCCAACTATAAAAGACCCTCAGGAGACCCCCAATAAAGACAATCATTTACCATACAAACATAAAAAATGACTTACAATTCTTATATTGATTACAGAGTCCAAATATACAGGTTTTGTTGAGTAAAAAGATACTAGTCTTGTTGTGTTCCCAGTTGCTGCTTAGCTAATCAAACCCACCCTTAGATCCCCTGAGCACCACATTTTCTGGTGCTCACTACAGGGGTATCTGTCACTGCCCTTTGCACCGCTGTTGGAGACCTCTAGTCCAGGAATCAAGCCTGTGATCCCAAAATTATGGATTGCCCACACCGCTCCACCACCAATTACACTTGTTGCAACGCCAGCTTCCCTTGTCCTGCCCACCCAACACCTGTATGCAGAGGCCAGGGCCGGCCCTGTAATGCTGATCAAGTCCCAACTCCCCCCAAAGACCCCCACCCTGAGGGTCAAGTTGTCCCCAATGCAGAAGTTCCTCAGCTACCTATAAAGGCTGAGGAACCCCTTGCTCTGACTTCTGACCTTCTCCCACGCACCCAGGCTAGAACTCGCCCACTAGCATCTGCCCATACAGCCTCCCAAGCTGTTAAGCCCCCAAGACAGCGCTCCACTTTGGTCTGTCCGCAAAGCCCCTCTCCTGCCTCTGATGAAGACCCTGCAGAAGATTGCTTTGAGGTAGAAGAAGAACCTCACAACAACCTTCCTTGGACCTCATCCCAATCTTCCACTTCAAGTGGAGACCACTGTCACCCTAGGGCCTTATCTGGGAATTCCATGCCCCCTCCCCAGAGACGCTGTACCCTTGACCAACCTAGCTCTTGTGTTCCATTTGTCTCTTGTATAGAGCCCCTACCTGTCCCTACTTCTCCCTCATCCTACCAATCCCTAGTGCCCCTCCCCTACCAATGTATCAAGTTGCCCACCAAGGTCACTCTGATGACCCTACCATATTGGATATGAAATAAGTTCACCAATTCATGAGTGAGAACAGGGATGTTCTTACCTTCACAGCCACATAAAACACCAGAAGGATCAAGGATTACTTGATTCAATTCAACTATCCTATGGTAACTGCACTAGTAAATCAGTTGGAGCAACAACACATTAGTAGCAAGCAGACTATTACGGCCCTGAGTTGTCTAAGGGATTACACGAGGCAGCAGTAAATCTCCTCTAGGACTGACTCCATCAGATACAACATGAGCATGTGGTTCTTGGAGCCCTGCATTCAGACACGGCAACTATTTCACAACAAATAACAGAGGATCACTCCTCCCTCTAGCAGCAGGTGATCCAACCCTTGGTGGAAGAAGTGGCCAACCTTAAAGTCCACTCAACCCAGCGTGATGTGGATATTGGTGACATTCAGACCCAGCTAGAAGACATCTGAGAAGCCTGTGACCAATGGGCTAGAAATGCTGCATTTAGAGTCTACCAGACCCAAGAAAATGTGGAGGCCCTGAAAATTTTTATTTCTACTTCATCACAATCTTACACAGATACGGGAATACTTGGATGTTGTAGGGACTAACAGCAACATGACCTATTCTAAGCTGGAAGCGCTCCAGTCAGAACAGGTTGCATTCAAGTCACAAACAGAGGTCAATCAGAGCAAACACCTGGGTCTCATCCAGCAACTTACAACCTGGATCAAGCGTGTCCCACAGGATTTGACTACCCTAACCCAGAAACAGGAAGCCCATGCCTCTACTTACAATAAAGAACTCTCTACCCTAAAAGAGAAGGTTGACAGCCTCCAGTTGCTGATTTTGAACCTGACTGATCAATTTGACTCAATAAATTTAGGGGGATCAGGCGCTAAACAACCAGGTATCACCTCTGCACCTGCCTCTGCATCAGAAAAAAGTAGTGTGTTCTGTCCTTGAGTTGGTAGAAACTACTACAGCTTCATCCAGCACTCACCTGGCTGGAGGAACATATTGAAGTTTCCCATGGGCCACACAATGAGTTCCCACCACCATATTAACCCCCTTTCCACCTATTCCAGATATATTTACCCCAGGCCCAACCTCAGTACCAACTGTTGCCACCCAACCGCCTGGAGAGCACCTCCCCAATACGCCATCACATGCCCAAGCTAACAAACTGAGGGTAGACCCTGCAACAGCACGCTGGGAGACGCCTTCCAACCCTGGACAACAATACCCTCAACAGTACCAATGGTGGCTCCCTTCTTCTGGGTAACCAGGCCCCAATCCCCAGCTCTACCCACAGTAGTGGTCTTTCTTTCAGCCAAATTACCCCCATGGGGCCTACACCCCCTCCCAGATTTTTGCTCCCTCCTTGTGGTTATCCCAGAGCTTTCTCTGGAGGCCATCCTGGTCCATCAGGACCACCACCTGGCTGTCCTTCAGGGCCACTGGGACTTCCCTATGAGCCTCCAGGGCCAATCCCTCCTGACCCTAGTCTAACCTCCTGGGATGCTTGTCCAAACTCTGGCCCTAGTCTCAAGCTGAACACAAAGTTCAAAACAGGGGGTACCATTAACATTCATGTGTTCCTAAAAGGGTTTGAACTAATGACTAGGGACAGCCCTGAGCCAGTTTCCTGTGCTAAATTACTCAATAGCCTGGATGAAACTGCCTTCTCCACAGTGGTTGCCTCTCTTAGTGGAGGGGAGGTGTCTTATAAGGAAATTAAATTATCCTTAAAGATACCTACGGGTCCCCAGAACAGCTGGAGATGAAAGAGCCAATTTCTTGACCATCACTCTGAAAAAAGATGAGTCACTTCCATAATTTGGCAGAATATTCAGGGTTGAGGCACAGACTCTAATGTCTATCAACTTCCTGACCCCCAGAGAAGCAGCAACAGTCCTCCTTCATGTAATCCGCCCTTCCCACACTTGTTGGTCTTTCATTCACAAATGCTAACACCTACCTCAACTCAAGCAGTACTTTGCATAGACGCCTCCCTCCAACAACATACTCTATGACAGGCTCCACATCCTGTGTACCCCTCTCATTGTGTAATAAATGTTGTGGAGGAATATGAAGAAGAGGATGATGGAGTTTTGTATACAAAAAGACAGCCTATGGAAGAACAAGAATGTTTTAAGTATGATTGGAAAGGACACTTTGCAAGAAACTGCCCACACTGCCAACTGGATGTGAAAGAAGAGCCTGCCAACACAAAACCCAGTGTACATGCTCCATCCAACACACTTCAAGAGGATAGTGTATTGAAGGGACCAAAAAACTACTAAGCAGAACACACAGGACCAGTGTGTCTTCACCTAGTAAAAAGGTCCCCCCTGATCTCCAGAGCCCAGACTCTCTAATAATGACTGTGGCTAACCATACACACGCAAAAGCTCCATACCAAAAGGAAGTACCTCCTCATAAAATAACCCCTTTGAAGACCAACCCTGCCCTGTCTTACATTATCCAGGCCCAGAACCTCCAGAAAACTCAAAAAACTATCAGCAATATAACTGAAGCTCTTTCTAAAACTATGATCACCACTCCATTGGAGGACATTGTCCACATCCTCCTAACCCTAAGGAAGTCAATCAAGAAACTAGAGAAAGGGACCCCTCTTGTCTACTGAGTAGAGTGAGGAAATAGCCTCTCAGTTGGGTCAAGTACATGGGTCATAACCAAAGTATTTGGCATCCCAATTTTTGCTGTCTTGAATAGTGGCGCCCCCTCCCTAATCCTGTCATCCCAATTTGCTCGTAGGCTCTGTTTCCTGCCAGACATTGAGTGCAGCAGAACCTTTGGTACATCAGGCAACAATCCTGCCAGATCCAAAGGCGCATACTTGTTGTTTCCCTTGAAGTTCAGGGATACTGTGGTCACCTGTCTGGCCATAGTCCTGGAAGCCAAGAACAACAATGTATTGATTGATTTCTCTTTTATGGACCAGTTTGGGACCACCATAAACCACAAGACTGGCATGTTTCACCTTCTGGGCCAGGAATTACCACTCCTGACACCTGATGGCTGGCCCAGAGTCCCTCCTGAAGGCATGAACCCTAGAGGGTGCATCCTGCTTGCCTTTCCCTATGGGATGATTGGGATTCCCTATGAAACCACATCAACCCGGATAAGCAAACTACCAACAACAGTTAGATATAATGACTCTATCCTGATCCAGTTGAAGGAAAGTGTAAGTATCCCCCCAAATCCCAAGCCATTATAGGAACAGGTATCAAGCTGCACATACCAAAGGGGTTATTTTGTGAAGTGATTGGATATAAGCTAGCCTTCACTATAACAACTAACTGATCTGTTAAGCTTGGTGAACAATAGAACAATGGTACTATTGTACTGGATGATAACTAGTCCAATTGATCAACTAAGTTGCACTCCAAAGTTATATTAACTAATGGTCATCCAATCATTAGGTTAATAATGGACTAAGTGATAGATAAACCTGGCTGTAGAACAGAGGATATTGGCGCTCTGTGGTTCCCATTAATCCCTCAATTACTATAACTCTCTTCTTAATTTATAAATAAAAGATCAAATTTACATAACTTATACTTTATTATACACATTAGGCTAGATATATATCTTGACCTAATCTTTAGTAATAATTAAGGTCATATTTGAGTTAAGCAATCACAGTTACTCATACACCATACCCAAATTGCAACAGGTTGCATGGCAAAATATAAGCACTAGGTTTTCCACGTCCTGGGATGCCCATAGTTGCAACTCACCTCATCCCAGGAGAAACCACCAATGAACTCACCATACTGGTAGCCAACCCTTACTCTTCCACTCTCAAAATAGGCTGCAATTCCAGGGTAGCCTTCTTAAAAATTGTCTTCAATAAATCTATTTCCTCTGCCTATACTATTGGATTGCTATATGAACTGGGATTACCAAACCCTAGTCATGACCTAATAGCACCTATCCTACAAGACAGAAATTGGGGACATAGGCCTGCAACATAAGGAACAGTTCCTGGAACTCATTAAGTACAAGCATCTTTTTGCCAACTCTAATGCCAATCTGGGATTCACTAATAGCTGCTTCCATAAAGTTGACACAGGGGAGGTGCAGCCCCTATTCCAAACTGTGTACCATCTTTCTCCTGTGGCTAATCAGATAATCCAGCAAGAGGAAGATAAACTATTGGAAGGAGGGCTTTGAGTACCATCCAATAGTCCTTGGTCCAGTCCTTTGCTCTTGTTAAAGAAGAAAGATGGGAACAATTGGGTGGCAATTGACTACAGGAAGCTGAATGCCATCTCCAAGAAAGATAGGTACCCCCTACCCCAGATCAATGACACCCTAGACAAGCTGGGAGATGCACAGTTCTTCTTGGCTATGGATCTTGTAGCGGGCTATTGGCAGATAACTATGGAAGTTGAAGACCAGGAGAAATGTGACATTATGACTGCTGATGTCTGTACCAACCAACCCAGATGCCGCAAGGACTGGCCAACGCCCCAGCCACTTTTTAAAGGCTAATAGACACCACCTTTTGCAACCTAAAGTCCATATTTGTCCTCGTATATTTAGACAACATCATTGTGTACTCAAAAAGCTTCAAAGATTATCTTAGAGACCTAGATCAGGTCTTCATTAGGCTAGACAAGATAGGAATGAAACTTAAACCAAAGAAGTGTTAATTCTTTAAGAAAACCTCAAGTTCCTAGGTCATGTCATCAACAAAAAGGCATTGCTCCTATCCCAGCCAAGGTAACAGCTATTTCTAAACTTACTGCCCCCACTACTGTCAAGGACTTGCAATATTTCCTTGGTATGGTTGGCTACTATTGCCGCTTTATAGAGGCATTTTCCAACCTGGCCCAACCCCTCTTCTGCCTTCTAAAAAAGGATATAGAATTTGTATGAGATCATGATTACCAAATTGGTTTTGAGGCACTCAAGTAAGCTTTAGTAGAATCTCCAGTCTTAGCGTACCCTGACTTCTTCAAAGAGCTCATCTTGTATACAGATGCCAGTTTAGTAGCATTGGGAGTGATCCTCACGCAACTGGATGATGAAGGTCACAATAACCCTGTTAGGTACTTCTCCAGAAGACTGAATGTTCATAAACAAAACTAAACAGTAACTAAACAATAATGTCTAGCAGTCTTATATGGTATTGAAGAGTGTTGTCCCTACCTATATGGGTCCCACTTCAAAGTTGTGACTGATCACTCCTCCCTGAAGCAGCTAGCTAACCTAAAGGATCCCAAAGGGATATTGACTTGTTGGGCAGTGAGATTACAGGTATACAATAAAAACTTATACACTGTCATGGAGCCAAGTACGCCAACACTAATGGATTATCTAGACTTCTACTAGTAGCAACCCTTGCCCCAGAAGGAGATGCCCTGTTTGACCTCATCCCTATTCTCTCCAAGTGGGATAGTATCTCACCTGAGGCCTGGAAAAAGAATAGTCAAACTTGCTCATAACACTACAATTAGAGACAGTTGTTTATATAAGGAAGTTAAGGGACATAAGCTGCCATACATTTGCCCCTCTCAACAGCTAGCCATACTACAACAATTCCATAACCTAGCCATCAGGCATGTAGATGAAAAATGTATGATGGCAACTCTTGCATCTCAAGGTTATTGGATAGGTATGTACACTGACATATTAGAATTTTGTTGAAGCTGCATGACTTGCTCCAAGTATTGCCCCCTACCCAAGGCCACTAGCTAAAGATTACACCCCCCTTCTAACACGTTTCACACTATTAGCATTGATGTGGTAGGACCAGTATGCCCAAATAAGACTAGTTGCGGAAACCAATAACTTATTATAGCCATTGACCATTTTAGCAAATGGGCTAAGGCCAAAGCTATCCCTGCCCCTACGGCCAAGCACACTGCCTGTTTTGTTCTATCACATATCATTTCCAATCATGTCTGCTCACACACTATCTTGACAGACAATGTAACTAATTTCACAAGCAAGCTTCTAGTTGAATTGTTGTAACTGTGCTATTTTAGCAGAGTTACATGGGGGAAAATATTTAGAAGATGTATAATAATCTTTATTGTGAGATAGTGATTATATAGTTCATGTAAATTAAGGATAACCAGAACATAATTGATGATAACATGGCTGGATGATGAAGGGGGTGGCTTGATCCTGGTAATGAGTCAAGTGCCAAAACAAGGTATCCACCATGAAGGATCATCATCTGTTTGTGTTGTTGGATTTGGTAATTTGGGTTGACTTCCTAGTCTGGCTTTGAGTGACTGGATAATTGGATTGCAGGTCACAAACCTGCTTGGTTGGAACCTTGATGGCAGGTTGAGTCTGCGGTTTTGACACACCCCCTGACTGAAGGTTGGCCTCCTCAGGGGGAAGGTCTTCAGGGAGGTTGTCAGGAGCCCAGGCGCCGTATTGAACTAGTTGCTGCTCTGTAGCAGGCAGGGCAGTTTCTTGCTGTTTCTGTCTTGCTTTGCAGGTCTGTAGGTAATCATGGTGTAGGGTCTTGTCTTGCTTACATTTTCCAAGCCCTTGCACAAGGTAAGTGTTATTGTTGTTTACCTTCAGGATTATTGCTGGCCCCACTTTCTTGGGTTGTAGCTTGCTCTTGTCAACATTCATGACCCAAAATTTGTCCCCAAACTCATGTCTATTGCAGATGGGGACAAAGGTTTTTTGTGGGCGTTCATTCTCCTTTACTGTTTGTTTGCTGTTAGCTTTTACAACATGAGGGTCTGAGCGTGAAGGGACTTCACTTGGAATTTCCAGTTTAGGTCCTGTCAATGCTTGAATGATATTTGGCTGTGTACTGTATACCAGTTCAAACGGGCTTTTTCCAGTGGATCTGTTCACTTGGGTTTGTCACACAAGTAGTGCAGTTGGTAGCTGCTTATACCAGTCTTCAGGTCTCCTGGCAGTGAGTTTAGCTAAGGCTTGCATGAGGCTACCATTAAGCCTCTCTACTTGTCCATTGGCCTGTGGGTGGTATGGTGTTGTTACAGTAGGTTTGACCCCATCTTTTGCGAGGTATACATTGGTTGTTTCAGAGGTTAATTCTTTCCCTCTATCAGTTATCAGGAGTTCTGGATTTCCAAACTTGCTGATTATCTCCTTGCCAATAAATTGTTGTACATTGTTGCTAGTGTGTGCCTTCATTGCTTGGACTACTGGCCATCTCATAGCAAAGTCAATGGCAGTGATGATATATTTCTTATCATTATGTTTTCCTGGCATGTGGCCCACAATGTCAAGAGCCCATACTTTGAAAGGTAGTTGTGTGCAGATGGGAAGTACTGACTTTGGAGGGGTTTTGCTTTTGGAAATTTTTTTTGTATACCTCACATTGGTCTAGAACTTCTTGAACATTGCAATATAAGGTTAGCCACCAGGCCTTGTGCTTGAGGAACTCATATCGGTTTTGGCTCTTGGTATGTCCAAGGTCTCTGTGATAGTGTAGGATGGTGTCAACTTGCTGATGTGTGGGAATGTAGGGAATGATTGTGCTGTCACACATTTTTCTGTATAGGGTCCCATATACGTCAGCAAATAGGTGCTCATTTTTGATGACTGTTTCCTTTGTTATGTCAGTTGTGCCAGGGAGAAACCTTTGTTGTTTGTTTGTAGTACAAAGAGAGGCCAGTCTGGGTCAAGCCCATTCTCTCCTCTTGAAGCACGGACATACAGGCAGGACAGGGCATCTGCCATGGCGAGCTTGGCCCCAGGCTTGTACTGGATGAGCATGTTAAATCTCTCTAATAGTTCTATCCACTGCGCTTGGCGGCGCAACAGATTTGCTTGAGTCTTGAAATAGATGAGTGACTTGTGATTGGTTAATGCTGTGAATTTTTCCTGGCGTTCTAGATAGCAATGCCATTTGACTAGGCAGTGCATAATAGTCAGCAGTACCTTGTTGTGAATAGGGTATCAACACTCACCATCTGTCAATTTTTGCAATTCATAAGCTACGGGCAGGAAGTCACTGTCACTGTTTTTGATTTGTAGTACTCCCCCAATGGATGCATCTGAGGCGTTGGTTTCCATTTGGTATTCCCCGTCACGTTTGGGGTATTGTAGGATGGGAGCTGTCATGAGTTTCTCCTTGAGTCATCTAAAACAGAGGTCACATTGGGGGGTCCACACAAACTAGGGCTTGGTGCCTATTATGGCAGATAAGGGGGCAGTCAAAACGCCACAGTCAGGTATGAAGTGTTGTACATAGGCCACCATTCCCAAGTAGGTGCAGAGTTCCAACTTATCCTTGGGTGGCAGCATCTTGCAGATGGCCTGTATCTTTTGACTGTCAGGTTTGATGTTGTCCTTTGAGACTATGTGTCCCAGGAAGAGTAGTTGTTTGCAGAAGAACTGGCACTTGGAGGGCTTGGCCAACAGTTTGTGTTGTGCCAAAGTAGCAAAGACTGCCTCAAGGTCTTTGTGGTGTTATTCTACCAAGGGGTTGTAGATAATAATGTTGTCCAGCTACACTAGATCATGCTTGCCTATTTGGGGTGCAAATACTTTGTTCATGAAGATTACAAAGGTGGACAGGGCATTTGTCATGCCAAAGTTGAGCACCACACATTTGTAGGAGCCATATTTAGTGCAGAAAGCTGTTTTAAGGATCTCTTCCTCCTTGATGCAAATCTGGTTGTAGCCTGCTATCAGATTAATCTTAGAGAAGACTGTGGCTCCTCCTAAAGCATCAAAGAGGTTGTCAATCAGTGGTAGTGGGTAACAATTCTTAATGTTAACTTCATTTTAGGGCTTGTTAGTCTGTGACCAGTTGTAAAGTACTGTCTTTCTTAGCCACAAAGAATACAGCATCCCCAAAGAGAGACTGTGAGGGGCAGATAAGTCCTTTTTCTAATTCCTTCTTGAGGTAGGCGCATAAGATGTCATCTTCATTTGGGGTCAGCCTGTAGATAGGGCGCACCTGGGGACAGCCCCTTTGAGTTGGATGGAGTGTTGGATGTGTTTCTCAGGGGCAGCCCAGGTAGCACTTCTTTGAAGGTTTCTGGATGGCAGACCACAATTTTGCAGTCCTGAGGCATGGAGATATCCTGGTGATCTTTGAAATATATGATCTTGTACTGGCAGGAGTCCCAATCAATTGCTTTCAGGTTTTTCTTCTTGTTCTGGGTCTCTGTGATGCGCGCAAAGACATGGTCATGTAGAAGTTGGTCCACAGAGTCAGGGTAGATATGATGGTTGACACCTTCACGCTTGATGGTCAACACTGAGGTTGCCCAGTCTACATGAGGATTGTTCTTTTGCAGCCAGTCTAGTCCCAGCACAATGTCAAACTTTGGGAAGTCAATGACAGGACCTTGAATGGTGTAGTGGAGGTTCTCAAGCATGATGGAGAAGGGGACAGTTTCCTTTGTCATGGCAGTGTGGTGTTTGTCATCCAGGACCAATTTTTAATCCGCAAAGGATTAGTGGCCAGCCTGAATTATCCACAAAGCTACTGTTGACCAGGGCTCAATCTGCGCTCAAATCCAGGAGTGCTGAGCCTATGTAACTGCAAAAGCAGAAAGGATAAGACATCAATTTATTGGGATGTCTGGCAATGGTGTACAGTACCAGGTCCTCTGAGGGCACCTGGATCATTGGGCATTGGTCCACGTCCTTGGGTTGATACTTATCATTGGCAAGTCAGGAGCTGTGTGGAGAGAGCTTTGCTTGCTTAGTGCTCTCCTGGGATTTTCCCTTGTCTTGGGTGTCTTGCATGGCAGTGACACAGAAATGGGTTCATTTTGACTGGCCATTGTTTCCATTTCCATGTCTATTCAAACCCAGGGGTTTGTGGTTGGTGTTATTCCTGCTGCCTCCAGGGGGTGTTGAGAGGAGTGCCCGCCTAGATGGTAGTCCTTGGGTCTTTCTTGTTTCCCAGTTTGTGCCTTATGATATGTTTTGGAGGTTTGCTCCGCTTTCTATGCTTCACAATAAAAGCTTTGCAGGTTGGTCACCAGGTCCAGGTTCACATGTCTCATCACATGCAACTTGAGGGCGTTGTAGTACGTGAGGTGTGTGGCTGGGGTGTCAAAGGCCATGTCAGATGGTGCACAAAGTCAGAGTTCTTTGTAGGCACGGGTGAGTTCCTTCACAGTGCCTGTCTGGGTCAGGTTCTTTACTTGGCGTATGATCATGAGCGCTGTGTCCTTGAGCACAAATCTTGCCAGGAAGTCTTACTTTAAGGTATCCCAGTTTTTATTGGTGTGCTCTTCATGCCACTTGTTGCACCAGGTGCCAGCGTCATGGGTCAGGCAAATGGAAATCTCTGCAATCCAAAACCTCTGTGGGCATTTCATGTGAGCCAGCTTGCTCTGGGGGGACTGAATCCATGCAGCAGCGTTGTCCTTGTTGGCCCCAGAAAAAGGTTCCAAGGCAGAGCTTTGTAGTCTTTGAGCTACGTAGGCAGGCATGGTGGTTTTGTCAGCTGATTGCAGCATCAAGGAGGGAGCCTGAAAGAAACCTTGTTCAAACATGGCATTGAAAGCAGATAGCATGAAACAGTGTTCTGGTACAGGATAAAGCCATTGGGTATGGCGGTACCAGGGGTGTACAGAGTCCAGTCAGGCAGGAGGCCAGATATAATTCTGTCAAGGATTTGTTGGCTGCAGTGCGTGCAGACAAGAGGCAGAATTTTTTCAAGATAAGGTAGGATGGAGAACCTACCTGTGCTACCAATGTTGTAACTGTGCTGTTTTAGCAGAGTTACATGTGGAAAAATATTTAGAAGATGGATAATAATCTTATTTGTGAGATAGTGATTATATAGTTAATGTGAATCAAGGATAAAATGAACATGATTGGTGATCACACAGCTGGATGATGAAGGGGGTGGCTTGATCCTGGTAATGAGTCAAGCGCCAAAACAAGGTATCCACCATGAAGGATTATCATCTGTTCATGTTGTTAGATTTGATAATTTGAGTTGGCTTCCTAGTCTGGCTTTAAGTGACTGGATACTCAGATTGCAGGTCACAAACCTGCTTGGTTGGAACCTTGCTTGCAGGTCAAGCCTGAGGTTTCAACAGAATTAAAAAAGGCTATGGGAATCAAGGATGCAAAATCCACTCCATATCACCCAGAGACAAATGGCTCTGTTGAACAAGTTAACAGCACCCTCAAGACTATCCTCAAAAAGCTTATGCTAGATTCAGGCTCATCTTGGGATACCTTAATCCCCCTGGCGTTCATGGCTTACCAGGTAACTAATTATACTGCTACTGGACGCTCCCCCTTCCAGATGATTTATGGACAACAACCTTCCCTACCTGTGTTGCAACCAAGTTTCCAGACTTGCATGCTATTGTATCTTACAATACACAGGGGGCGCTCAATGAGCTGCCTCTTGACATATCTAATGTTATGGATTAATCTGATGGCATTATTGAATGACAGGTACTTGATCCTAATTAGGGGCGCCGCCAATTCAACTGGCTAATTCCTGCACAAGTTATTCCTTGGCTTCAAACCTTACATGGAACTTTCCACTATGCCACCCCCTTGTGGCTTGTGGCTTTTCCCGTGTGGTATATTACTCATAATGTTCTACAATAAACAACACCTTAATATTATTATTCTGTCCTTTCTATTGGACTGTTGTCTTCCCCAATTCCAAATGCTGAATCCTCATTGGTTCAGTTGCAACAGTGGTAGCAGCAGTAGGTTCACAACCTACCTAAAACAAAATTTCCCCCAAGAAAGGACGGAGTACGGGCCGTATGGCTACTCCCCAACAAGAGACCTTCCTGCTAATCCCCAAGGGGGACATCACTGACAGGTACATCATCTATCAAGACCAGCTAGTTCTCACCAGCGTGTACAATTGGCGCTGCCTTGGGCAGCGTGACGCCAGCGTCACCCTGCCCCAGTCAGATCTGTCCCAGCGCATGCTCAACATTCAGCTAGAATCCTTTGCTGGTGGCGTAGAGGGGGCCAACATCATCAGTTGGCTCTAATCTACTGAAACCTGCCTTTGCATCTGTCAGGTTCCTGAGCCCATGTGGGTTGCCACTGCGTCTGGCTGCCTCATGGGGCCCGCCGCTGTGTGGTTCATCAACTGGGCCAGCCAGGAACTTGATATTAACTGGGTGGCATTCTAAGACGCCGCCAAGTACTGCTACAGCAAAAACTTCTCCCCATTGTTGTGGGAACTCTACTTCTAGAAATCAAGCAAACAGGTTTTGTTCCTGATTACCTTGCCGCCTGGCAGCAAGCTCTTGTTGCCGCCCCTGAAGCCGGGACTGACAGAAATGCAATGTTAATCACTCTCTGTCAATGGGTTAAAACCCCATATCTGCAAGTGGGTCCCCGTAGGTTGCTGTACCTCCATTGAAAACTGCTATAAAGCCATCATGGAGGCTAACAACCAGACCTCAATGGGCTTCCACCATACCAGTGACTCTCTATCCTAGCCACATACCACACCTGGCAGTGGCCACAGTCAAGTAGGCTGCTGCCAACCATGTTAGCAGCATAATGTGACTAAACGCCCCTGTAAGGGGGAGCTTCAGCTAGCACAGGTTGAGAATCAGGGAAAAGCCTGGGGGTTGTACTAACAAGAGGCCTTACAACTCCACCTGACCCATCCTCTCAATCCCTGCTTGCAAAAAATCCCTGACTACAACATTCACAAAGTTGAAATCCTGGACGTCTTTCAAGTCCACAAGAACAACCCTGTATTGCAAGCAAACCATTCCTCAAATAAAGTAACACACTTGTCCTATCCCTTCTGTTTCTGTGGGAGCACCTACAAATTACTGGTAGATACTGGGGCCAATCACACTATGGTGAACCAGGCGTTTGCTGACTCTCAACAATTAGACCAAGTGCCCAGCAGGTTCAAGGCTGTACAGGAAGCTGACTCTCACAGAATGGCCATCACCCACAAGACAGTATCCTTCTCTGTGAGAATGGGGAACATTCAAGTTAAGCTCTCTGTGCCAATCATGGCAGGGCTCAGCCACAACGTGATTGCTGGTCTTGACTGGCTTTGGCACAACTGTCCCTACATTGATTGGGATATCTCTGTCATCACCCTCAACAGAAATGGGGTGGGGTTCCATATTCACCCTGTGGAAATGAGCAAGCTACTCCATGATACTGGTTTTGTCAGATTAACAGAGACAGTCTTATATTATTTCAAGGGGAGGAAACTAGACTTCAGCCAATGCTCAGTCAAAGTTATCTGTGCTGAACCACCAGCGGTCCCTCCCTTGACCTCCTCACCACCACCAGAGCTTGCTGCACTCCTCAAGGAGTACAAGGATGTATTCAGTGAGATACTTGAACAACTACCTCCTCCCCGGGAGATTTAGCACGCTATACAACTTCAAGGATTGTTACCTAAAGCACAACCATTATACCATCTTACACCAAAGGAAGATGAAACCCTCCGCCAGCACCTTGTGGACGCGCTTGATAAGGGCTTCATTTTCCCCTTGCTCTCTCCATACAGGGGGCGGTCTTCTTTGTAGCCAAGAAGGACAGGTCCCTTTGCCTGGTCACGGACTACCGCACCCTAAATGAGGTGACAGTTAAGAACAAGTACCCCCTGTCGCTTATTGATAGCCTGTTCAATACAATTGCAGGTGAAAAGGTCTTTAGCAAGATCAATCTCACTGCAGTGTACAACCAGGTCCGCATTGTACCAGGGAATGAGGCAAAAAATGCCTTCTGCACACGCTACAGGTTGTTTGAGTGTTGTGTCATGAACTTTGGAATGACCAACACTCCCTCCACCCTTGCCATGTTGATGAATAAAGCATTCAAGGGACTGATTGGGAAATGTGTGGTTGTGTACCTTGACAACATTATTGTCTTCAGTCAAGATCAAACCACACACCTCCAAAACTTCTGTGCTGTCCTTGAGACCCTTCAGAAAAACCAGCTAAAAGCTAAACCCTCCAAATGCAAGTTCCTCAAGTTAGAGCTACTATTCCTTGGGCACACCATCTCTGCCCAAGGGGTAAAGCCCAACCCTGCCAAAGTTAAGGCAATCACAAGCATGCCGCCCCCCACTGATGTGGGCCAGGTGCAAACATTCCTTGGCATGGTTGCCTACGTGTGCAAGTTCATTCTAAATGGCAGGGAACTAATCACACCTCTCACTGAGCTCCTCAATACCAAGCAGCACTTCCAATGGACCCCTGTCAGAGATCAAGCCTTTGAGGCGTTGAAGCAAAGGCTCACAACAGCACCAGTATTGCAGTTCCCAAATTGAAACCAACAGTACAAACTCAAGACCAATGCCTCCAACAGAGCCATAGGGGGCGTGCTACAGTTAGAAACTGACAATGGCGTCTTCCTCCCTGTGGCATATGAGTCCAGGAAACTTACTGACTCAGAACAACGCTACCCCATCCATGATAAAGAATTGGCAGCCATTGTACACTGCGTTGAGAAGTGGCACTGTTACTTGGAAGGAGCTACCTTGCCACCCCGTGTTCTGACAGACCACAAGTTGCTCTAGTACTTTAATACACAGTCCCACTTGACACGCCACCAAGAAGGATGGGTGGAGCACCTATCCCCTTACCAGTTGCGCATTGAGTGCAAGCCTGGGAAGGAACTTGTCACAGCTGACGCCCTTTTGCAACTCTACGTAGCGTCCATCACTGGGGATGAGGGTTTGGATCTAGATTGGCCCATGCTCTACCTCCATCCCAAGGCAAACCACTATAAGGGCCTTAACTCAGTAACCATCTCCAAGATGAAGGGCAATAAAAGCCAGTTCACCACCAATGCTAGTAATGTCTGCTGTTAGGCAGAGACAGGTGAAAAGATGCCTTATATTCCCACCATGCAACAAGGGAACATAATATTGTACTACCACTGAACCCTGGGTCACCTCAGAGGGTGTGACCTCTTTGAGATCATGAAACATAAAGTTTGGTGGCCGCGCATGCGTCCAGACATCTTGGACCTCCTCAAAACGTGTGTGTTGTGAATAAAGAACACATCCAAACCTACACCCCTCAAGTCTGTCCTGCCCATCTAGGCCATGGAACCCTTTGAGCAGTGGGCCCTCAACATTGTGGGGCCACTCCCCAAAGACATACTGGGAAAGAAGTACATTATCACTGCCATCAACTACTTCACTTGCTGGCCAGTGGCCTGGGCAACAACCAACCACACTGCCACCACCATTATCTGCTTTATTAGCAAGGAAATTGTGGCCCACTTTAGGCAACCCAAACGTCTCATCACAGATGGCGGCCCCAAACTTGTTGGGCATGTCATGAGGATATACTGCGCCAAGAACGCACTCCAACGTATAGTTACAACCCCCTACCATCCTCAAGCCAATGGACGTGTGGAAAGGTTAAATGGTTCACTGGTTCAACTGATTGCCAAGCTCTCACAAGAGCACCCAAACACCACATGGACTGAACACCTGCCCACTGCTCTACTTATCCTGCAAGCAAGAATCAACAGGGGCACAGGGTTCAGCCCCAGTACCCTGGCCTTTGGAACACCTGACAGTCTGACAGGGGTTGAACAGGGAAAGCTACAATCCAAGGTCCCCAACAAACCTCCCCTAGTAACAACCCCATCCCTGGATCAATGGTGTGCCAAAGCCCAGGAAACTGAACACAAGAAGATTGCAGGAGGGACAAAGCACCTCAAAGCTGGATGCACTGTAGGTGACCCCATCTACACCCTCAATCCCAATTCTTCCAAGTTAGAACCCAATCACCTAGGGCCCTTCAAGATAGCTGCTGTCTACAACAAGAATACCTACCAACTTGAAGATGCCCAAGGAAACACCAAGAAGCTTCACCATGATTGCTTGCACCCCTACTGAACCATCCCCACACAAGGGTTGTTTGTGCAGACCTTCCCAGACCTTCCGCAGACTCCAGTCCTGGTGTCTGACAACAAGCAGGGGGCAAGGGGGGGGTGTTGCAACTGAGTTTCCGGACTTGCCTGCTAATGTATCTTACAATACACAGGGGGTACTTGATGAGCCGCCCTTGATGTATCTAATGTTATGGATTAATCTGATGGCATTGTTGAATGGCAGGTACTTCATACAAATTAGGGGCGCTGCCAATTTGACTGGCTGATTCCCACACAATTTATTCCTTGGCTCCAAACCTTACATGGAACTTTCCACTATGCCACCCTCTTGTGGCCTTGTGGCTTTTCCCATGTGGTATATTACTCACAATGTTCTACAATAAACAACACCTTATTCTTATTATTCTGTCCTTTCTATTGGACTGTTGTCTTCCCCAATTCCAAATACTGAATCCTCATTGGTTCAGTTGCAACACCTGGGATCCCAGCAACCTATTAACTGGATACATATAGACCCCCCAATGATCACCTGAGAGCCCTCACCCAAGGGTTAATACCTCTGCACCACAAAGCATATAACTCTATGGGAACAAGTTGACGTTCTGTGTTTGCTTGCACATAAAGCATTGTCCCAAGCTAGCCTATTTTTAGATTGTCCAGCACGTACTTTTCTCTAGGGCTTGGACTTTGGGACATCCCCACAAGCTCATCCCAATATTTTCAGGTTCATTTGTGGTAATTGAGAAAAGTAGCTTTGATGCATATACAGTTCAACATATTGACTCTGATTGAACTTATTAGAGAGTACATGCTAAGTTCATGAAAGCAGCACCTGCAGTTGACTAGGAACTTCCTCATTCCTTGCCAACCTCTGCCTACATGGGCAACCCTCAGTAAGGCCATGTGGCTTTAAAAAACCTCTGCCAGCCTCTCTATTATCTCTTTTCATATAGGGCAGTAGAGGAAACATTATATAGGAATATAGAAAGTTAATGAAGCAAGGTATCCTACTACCCTTTCATAGGATCAAGCTGAAGAGAGCAATTGTGGGTATAGCCTGCATAAATAAAAAAGGGATTTATCCCAAAAAGAAACATTAAAATATTATAGTAGAAGCACAAGATCTTATTATTGGAGTTGATGAGGGGTCATGAACACCATATAATGGTTAGTGACCTTGGCGGCCACAAAGAAAGGGAACATACAATTGTTGTTGTATGCAGCAACACAATTGCTAATGTGAGCCTAAAGAATCCAATTATACATGCAACATTTCTTCAGAGGATGGTGGCTGGTATAAATGGCAGCTAGGATGAGAGCGTCCTGAATCATGTACTTGTATAATTCAAATCCTTTGGCAGGATAACCTGTGAATAACTGAGCCTGCATAAAGTCAATAGTGGAGGCTACTTTCTTGCAGGACAGATTGGCAAAATTAGCCAGATTGAAGGAGAGACCCATAGTAATGAGGGCTTGCACCTGCTGGCGGTACAAGTTGGGATCCAATTTCCTGATCTGGTTGGCAAACAGGATATACCAACGGCTCTGTGATGCCCTGTCAAACCCATGGTATGAGAGAACAGGAAGGACAAATTTCTCCACCTCAAGTCTTCACAGCTGATATCAGGGCGTTTCAGGCAAAAGTAATGTCAGCCATCTTGCAAAGGTGAGTTATAATCTTTGGCTAGATTTGGATAGGGTGAACAAAAGGGCATGACAGGTGTCAATGGCCATGGCGCTCTCCACCAAGTGTTCTGCCCAAGCAGTAACTGGCCTGGCTATCTGACATTATAGCAAGCTGTGAAATATCAATAAGATTGAAAGAGGAAGGGAGCTGCCCCACAGGAGGCACACATGTGTACACATTCACAGAGGAGTTCCTGAACCATACTGAGTCTTTGTTCTGGACCAGCTCCAGACTTTGAGCCATTGGCTCAACCTGAAGAGCGGCACCAAACTCCTGATAATTGTTCTCAGACTGCTCATTGAGATGGACTGCGTTGATAGCCATCTTGCTGTAGGGACCAAGGACTTGCTTGGAGCAATCAGGCTCATGGTGCGTAATGACCACATTGTCCAGCCCCATATTAGCAAAAGCCTCCTCTATCAGCACGCAAGGAACCAGGGTGTCTTTGGTGGGGTTATCCGCACCCAAACAATCCACTGCCTCCTGAGCTGCGTGTTATTGTTTGTCAACAAGAGCCTCAGAAGCCGCCTGCAAAGCAGCTGTGTCACAAGAAGCCTGGGCTATCACCATCCATAAGACCTGCTAATCATTGGTTGGTAGGGCTGTCTCTGCCCTGCAGGCCAGGTAACAAAGACGCTGGCGCTGGCGCTGGGTAGCTGGGGAAGCAGGCAACTTGATGGGCTGTGGCTTTTGGGATCTGGTTGGGTATCAGTATCTTCATTTGCATTAGGCCCCTGAGAACCTGAAGATTTTGATGCTTTGGGCTGTGAGGTCTCAAATCCCTTGGCCTCTTAATTTAACTGAAGGTATTGACACCCCTCAGCAGCGTGGACCCAACTGGGCACAATGGCAAAGGCAACAGAGGTCAAAGGAGCTCTTACAATCTTACAGTCCTCCTCTGGAGATCCTCCAAGAGATGCTCTTTCCGTTATACTGAGGAGCCCACCCCCTGTTCAAGAGCCTTAAGCTTGGCTTAACAGAGAGTAGTTAGCGCGGCCTGCAGGGAGGCAGAAAATTCACAAACACAGCAGAAGCAGAAGATAATGTCATTTTTAACTATGAGAAATCATTTGGGACGCCCCTATTTATACTTAATTTTACCCAATTGATTTGACTTGATGATAATTGGGTAATTTATCATGACTCATTCCTCTAAGCTTATTACCTGATTATTAGGCCACTTGACATTGATTGGCTGCTTTAAATTGGTTCCAGATGAACATCCAGTTGCCATTACAAGGGCCTTGTACTTCCTTTTAGGATGAAGCTGTATCCTGATCTGGGGATATGTAGTGCAGGGTGCCACTCCTCAATATTATAATATTGAGACTTATTCTTTATTTGGAAATTATAAGGGAAACTGCTGTCTTTTTTTGTATTTTCTGTTGGAGAGTAACTCTCCAAATCCTATAAGAGCATTTCCAATTAGAGGCTAATTGACACACCTGTGGCTAGCTGCAGATGCGTTGAAGAGTGACCCATTGGAGTGATTTTTAATATAGCAATTAGTGATCAATTGATGCATCTGCGGCTAGCTGCAGATACTCCAATTGGGGACTCATTGGAAGAGGATTTACATATGACAATTATTGACCCATTAATGTATCTGGGGATAGCTATAGATGCATCAATTATTGACCCATTGCTTGCGCCCACCAATTAAATTGGTATATTGATCTTCTGCCCCTCTTTTGCCAAGCATTGACCCCCAAGGAAAGCAGTCTGAAACCCTATTCTACACCCAATTCCCAAAGACGGCCCTACTTTTGCTGCAAACATCTGACTCCCAGATCACATGTTCAGATGTTCACTTCCCACCTAATCTAAGCCCTTTCCCTCTGAATCTTCTCCAAAATGTTTCAGCTCTTCAAGAATAGCTTAGTGCCTGTTAGTCTAGACCGCAGTCAGGATGACTCACACTTTCTTTTTTCTCCTCCCCCTCCAACTATAAAAGACCCTCATGAGACCCCCAATAAAGACAATCATTTACCATACAAAAATAACAAATGACTTACAATTCTTATATTACTTGTAGAGCTCAAATACAGAGGTTCTGTTGAGTAAAAAGATACTATTTTTGTTGCATTCCAAGTTGCTGCTCAGCTACATCAAACCAACCATTAGAACCCTTGAGCACCACACTCACCAAATGCAACTTGGGAGCGTTATAGTACATGAGATGGGTAGCTGGGGTATCAAATGCCATATCTGAGGGGGCACATAGTTGGAGTTCCTCTATATCTTGGGTGAGATTCTTCACTTGGCGTATATTCATGAGTGTGGTGTCCTTCAGTAAAAACCTTGCAAGAAATTCCTGTTTGAAGGTGTCTCAGTTCTTCTTGGTGTGATCCTTGTGCCGCTTGTTGCACCAGGTACCAGCATTGTGTGTCAGTCAGATGGAGATCTCTGCAATCCAGAATTGTTACAGGCATTTCATTTATGCCAGCTTGCTCTGGGTCAATTAGATTCATGTTGTGGTGTTGTTATCATTGGCTCCAGCAAATAGTTCCAAGGCAGTGCTACAAAGTTGTTGGGCTACATGAGATGTCATGATTTTTTGTCTGTTGCTTGAGTCATGGTAGCAGGTGCTTGGAAGAACTTTTGTTCCAACAAGGCGTTGAAGGCAGAGAGTGGGCTCACCATGTTCTGGTATAGCACAAAACCATTGGGTATTTTGGTGCCAGGAGTGTATGGCGCCTAGTCTAGTGGGAAGCCAGACATGATTCTATCAAAGATTTTTTGACTGCGGCAAGTACAGGCAACAGATGGAATTTTGAGGGATAAGGTAGGATGGAAACCCTACCTGTGCTACCTATGTTGTAACTGTGCTATTTTAGAAGAGTTACAAGGGGGAAAATGGTTAGAAACTAGATAATATTCTTTATTAAGAGATAATGATTATATAGGTAATGTGAATCATGGATAACAGGAACATGATTGTGTTGATCACACAGTGGATGGTGAAGGGGGTGGCCTGATCCTGATAATGAGTCAAGCACCAAAACAAGTATCCACCAAAAAGGGATCATCATCTGTTAATGTTGTTGGATTTGGAAATTCAAGTTGGCTTCCTAGTTTGGCTTTGAGTAACTGGATAGCCAGATTGCAGGATCAAACCTGCTTAATTGGAACCTTGCTGGAAGTTCAAGCCTGCTGTTTTGACAATATTTCATTATTATTTAATTTATTTAATTTTTATACATTTATCTCTTGTTTATTATGTTCGAATCTATAGATGATTATTTTATATTTAGATTTTTCAAAGTCCACACACATAAAGCGGCACCATTAATACAGATGCCTAATTTTTGTATTGCAAATTAATTTATTTTGTGTGTATTCTGTGATGAAAATCCCAAATACTTAATACCAAATTAAAATTAATATATTTACTTTCACTACTGTCAAATAAATATAAAAAGCTAATTTAAAAAGTTAAAGTTAAAGCTCTCAAAGTATTTATGACTTTTATTAACAGATATTATTAAGCATGTAAAAGACCTTCTTTAAGAATTATTTTTCTTGAAAAAATAGTTTTATAAAATAAAAAATTATAAAAAAATATTTAAGAAAGGGTAAAAATTAAAATTTTAATATATATTAAGAGGAAAGAGGTTTTATTCAATTGCACCTATAGTGGGTTTGTGTATATGCAACCACCTGTTAATGAATGCAGTGCATAACCTCCACTGCCACACTGTATACAGTGAATATATATTGATTGAAGTAATTTTAGTGGCTTGTAAAAGGGAGGAAGATTAGGTGCAAGTGAAGCAGCAGCTTTTCAGGCTGGACTGCAAACCCATAAATTACAGCCAGGACCAGGGCGTCCTGGATTACATGGTCCACCAAGTTGTAACCTGGGAGGACCTTTTTTCTGTTAAGGGAGAGCCTGGCCTGGTTGTTCCATAGAATTACCCTATTCAGGTCCTCTACGTTGGCACTCATCTAAAAGTAAAACAAGAGCCCAGGTAAACAACAAGATGGAGTCTTGGTCCAGAAAAGGCCTCTGGAAATAAAGCTTATTGAATACAGAACTAATATTTTTTTGTGCTGTGTTGGGAAATTTGAGATTCATTGCTAAAAGAAGCCCCATCTTATCTCCACTTCAGGACAGCCCAAAGTCAGAAAGGTGTATCTGTGTCTTCTTTAAAGCTGTTGTGTTGGAAACAGCTAATTTAGCCACTGCACCTCCAAAGTTTACCAGTAGGTAGGAGAGGGTGTGCTCCAATGGGAAGCAGAAGCAAGCAGCTGCATGAGCTCAGCCCATCTCTGGTATGTTCTTGAATGTGAGCGTCTCCAGGATGTACCAAATAAGCTCAATGAGTTTACACAGTAAACTCCCCTGAGAAAACCGGGTCCAGGTGGAATAACTGGGCATCCTTGTAGGCAGTAACTACCCACTCAGATACCCCTTTTCCATGTGTTAGCCCAGAAAGTGCGTCCTGCAACATTGGAAAGGCTTCATTAATCTTGTTCTTAAGCTTACACACAAAAAGGGATGACAAGGCCAGCTGCCTAGCCACATGACTAGCATAGTTGGCGTAGAATATTGCAGGGACATACAGAACCAGGACTTGGCGTACTACATCATCAATAATTTCTATAAAAAACAGGTAAGCACTTTTTAATTTTATTTAATTTAATTTAATTATTTATATACCTTCCTTCCAAGATTCTTTACCAGCTGATTTGGCTGTTTAGGTCATCTTTGGTGTAACTAGCTGGGAAGGCATTTTGGTCTCCTTCTTCTGGACCCTCTTTGCAGGCTTGAGATGTTTATGCATCTCAGGATTATTGGCTTGGACAGACAGTGCAGAAAAGGTATGGAATTTAAACTGCAGGCCTTCAAACGCAGTTTTCTGGACGTTAAGAAGACACTTGATGGTCTTCACTGAGGATTCTGGCATCTTGTTCATAAGAGCCTTGGCCAACAATTTATCAATTGTATTGCCTATAAAGATGACAGTCTTTACTTTAGCCTTATTTTTTTACAACTTTTGCATATGTTTTTATAGATTTCCCCCCAATAAATGCTGTGTTATTCTGATACTATTGCCTCTTTGTTTATCCTTGTTTGTTTTCCCATTTACTATAATAAACTATACTTTTAGCCATTGTGTATATGGTTTTTTAGATTATCTCAATCTGTGTTGTTTTCTTTGTGTTTTGCCATGCTTTCATAATTGCCATATTGTTTTAGCTCTTTCACAACCCCTTGTGAAAATTAACAACAATTTGGTGATGATTAAAAATTGAATTAGAAAATATATATTTGTTGTATTTAAAGAAGTTGTTGCTGATCCAAGTTAAAAACCTTAATTATAAACTTTAAGCCAATCAGGAGCTGTGTGAAAAAGTGATTGTTGTGACATAAAGGGTAATTCAATAATTCTTTGATGTGTACTACTTAATCTTATTGGCATATATTTTTCCATTGTGTGCCATTGCTGCTATGATAAGCTGATTGTGGACTAGTGCTCAATCAACTGCTGAGTTAGCACTAGTTCACAGATAACTTGCAAAAGCAGGAATGGCACACAATGGTAAAACATCCTGCCAATCATAATAATCAGTACACATACATCAAAGAATTATTGAATTACCCTTTATTTCACAACAATCACATTCTCACACAGCTCCTGATTAGCTTAAAGTTTACCATTAAGGTTTTAAATTTGGACCAGCATCAACTTCTTTAAATACAATAAATATATATTTTCTAAATCAAATTTAGCTGATCACCAAATTGTTGTTAATTCTTTTACAATGGACTGTTTAAAGAGATAAAAATAACTGTGCTCTGGATCTAGATACACATCATAGTAAACATATGATTTATAAAAATAAACTATACATAAAAGAAACAAGTTATTAAAACAAAGAGAAATTAAAAAATTGAAATTCTGGATAAAAAAAGAAATAAATATTTTTTGGCAGCAAGTAGTTTATTTAGGACAGGAAGAGTAATGCCTATTAGGCAAAATAGTGTGGTAGAGAAGGTATCAAGGTGGTACTGGCCTGAGAGGTCTGGGATTGGGCAGGAGGGGCTGGCAGGTGGGGATGGGGTGGTGGATGTAGAACCAATTGGATTTATTGCAATGGCTGCCATAGACTGTTTGAGTATTCCTCATCTGTCATTAGCTGGATTGGTTTGTAGACGTCTTTAGCCTGAAGACAACCACCAGAATTAACTTATTCTGCAACTTGGCTTACTAAATGTTAACAATTTGTTGACATTCAGTAAGTCAACATTATGTTAGCATTTATCCGCCAGAATTGGAAATTTCCAAAACTAAGCTAATTTTTCATAGTGAATTATTTATTAAGAATTACAAAATTAAAAAGAAACAATCAAATGTTGATACCATTCAAACAAAGGCTTAATTTTAAGCCAAAAACCTAATATAATTTACTATGGAAAGGTAATTTTATTTGTACTTTTACATCAAGGTTGACTCCAATAAGAAATATCTGGATGTTAACCCACTTTAATAATCCATGAGTTTCTTCTTAAATTATACAATATTCTAAAAATAACTAGTCTTTAAATTTTTATATTAATGTTTTTATTAAATACATAATAATATAAGCATTGAAAAAAGACATATGCCAACTTTCATAGTGTTCTTTGTATTATTTAGATATTTACTGTATTTTTAAACTCACTGGATAAACTATAGCTTATTTCCGGAAGTTCACTTAAGCTAAAACACATATGTTAAAACTAGAATTTATATATGTATTTATAATGCTGACTTTGTGTTGAATTGACTTGTCACTCAAATTGCAACAAAGTTGTTTGGCTAAGCAAAAAAGTGACATAATTTGAGCAAGATTTAATAGGAGAGTTACTATAAAAGAACAATGACTGCCTGAATGTTGACACCTTCACTGGTTTATTAGTAAAACACTGCCGCTTAACAAAAAGCATACATATAATGGTATGATTTTTAAGGCTAAAGTACTCAGGGCTGTACTTTAGAGTCTGCTTTACAATCCCTATTATTTAGTTTTCATAAGCTACATATGCAAAGTTCTATTTTTTTTAAAATAAAAAATAATCAATTTTGGCCTTAAAAAACCAACTCCAGAAAATATTAGCTAAGCTTTATAAGTGACTTACATAGTGTTTTTCTAGTTTAATGCTGACTGTCAGTATGCCAAAAGTCAAAATTAAAGCTTTTTTTATGCTGAAAGACTAAATTAAATATTTTTGACTATTGTTACTACCAGAATGACAACTTTTTATTTAAATATTGTTCTTTTTATGTATTATTTACTAATAAACTAGCTCAAAAATCACTTTCTATACTTCTATGAACTATATACTTACCAATAAAAAATAAAACAAGTGATTATTATTTAATTTTGTTCATGTTTCACATGTTTTTATTACTTTATGAATTCTACTCTAATTATTGTAGGACAAATCTTCCAAGAAGCCACAAAAGGATCTCAAGTCAACCAAAAAAGTACCCAAAGCCTGTAGAAAGGCCAAAGTCCCTAACCCAACAAAAACCAGCCAAAGAGCCCTAAAAAACAGAAGCCAAAGGAGAAGACCCCAGACCCTGAAAGTAAATAAACCTCTCCTGGCCCTTCTCTTCTCCAAGCTGGTATCAAAAAGAAGGAGATGAGGTTCCACTAAACAAGCAAGGAAAAAAGAAGATACCCAAGAGTTTAGAACCCCAGACAAGCCAGATGAACCAAGCTCAAAGGGATCAAGCCCTAAGAAATTAAGCCCATCCCAGTCCAAGAAGCAGAAGAATCCAACTCCAGATAATTACATTCCACCGCCCAATAGATCTGCACCTCCATCCTCCTCATCAAGTATCAATAAGAAGATCCTGGTGATTACCTGTCTGACTATCATCAAGAACCAATTGACCCATGGGATCCCCTAAAGGTTCACAACATATGTAATGTCAAAGGAGAGTTTAAGCTCCCAAAGAAGTTCCCTTGGTTTTCCACTCTAATGTCTATCAAAAGAGGTGCAAGTTTAGTCTGTGATGGCTATACTTTTAATTGAAACAATCAAAAGAGAGCAGGAAGAAGCAAGCATTATGTGTGTGAAGATAAAAGCTGCACTGCCAGGATCAACACAGAAGGATGGGATAAAGTCACTAGTGAAAAAGGAGAGCACACATGCAGTTCTCCAATCAATTTTATTGAAAAGCTTCTAATGTGGTACCTCTACCAAATGGCCCCAGTCTCCAAAGACGTCAAGGCTTCTGATCTGGCAGCTAAGGCCACCATACACCTAAGTAATGAGAACCTGAAGCTCATCCCTGACCGCAACCAGTTAGTGAAGTACATATCTGACAAACACTGTGATCTATTCCCCCATAAGAAATCTGCCATGGTCCAAGTAGAGTTAGTGTTGACAGATGAGTTAAAGATGTTCAATGGTGATGAGTTATTCCTTTTACATGATGATGGGCCTACATCAGAGGCAAGAATTATATGATACTACATAACAGAGCCTTGAGCAGTTAAGAGATTCAGAGACTTGGTTATGTGACAGTACCTTTGCAGTATACCCCCGTCTTTTTTTACCAACTATGGGTTGTATATTCCCTTATTGAAGGCAAGGTGTCCCATTTGCCTAATTTCTGCTTCCTGGGGCAACAGAAGAGATCTACACAAGGGCCTTTAAAATCCTTCAGGAGGGCATCAAAGCCCTACCCAGTAATAAAAAGTGTCCTCCTGGCCATTACACTAGAGCCAATCCAGATGATGATGAAAAGGATGAAGCCACCCTTGCTGCAGAACAAGAAGCTCATGATAAAGCACTTAGCCCCTCAACTATAATCATGGGCTATGAAACTGCCCAGTATAACGCTTTTGTAAATACCTTTGATGGAGAGGTCCAGGGGTGTTTTTTTTCAATTATTGACAGGCTGTCAACAGGCAACTAAAGGGTCTACCTGAGCTCAGCAAGCTCCACATACTAGATACATCAGGAAAGTGCAAGTTCTTAATTCAGCAGTTTGTAGCACTAGCCTTTGTAAAGCCAGAGCATACTAGATAAGCCTTTAATCTCCTATGCCAAGATTCATATGCCAAGAAACATGAGGATGCCTTCTACCCTTTCATTGAATATTATGAACCACAGTGGATTGGACATAAGGTTACTAAGCGTTGGAGCAAGCCCAGAGCCAAAGCCAACTGGAACTGCTATCAGGCAGCTCTTAAGAATGAGATAAAAACTACTTAACCTTTGGAGGGCTGGAATAAGCATATCAAGTCCTTCTTTGGAATTAAGCCCAGATAGAACACCTTCTATGAGCACCTCAAAGTCCAACAGGCAAAGATTGCTGCATCCATCAGAGATATTGAGAAACACCCATCCAAGAAGAAGAGAACTGTCAAAAAGAAACAATATCAAGAGAAGATCAAGGAAGTTGTCAATGCCAAATATAAGCTTTCAGAGATTGGGGAATACATCAAGAAGATTGCTACAGTTATTAATGGCAACCAGGTGATCACAGTTTAGCTTTCAATTAAATTTATTGAGTATTGTCTAATTTTTATATAGTTCTTATTGTTAAGTATAATATTTTTAAATAAATTGTTATTCTAAATGACTCATTGATAATTTATGATACTGTTTTTATAAAATCATTGATTTTCTATTGATAGTTTGATGCTTTAGACTGTATTACATGGCCTATATTGGTATTTTACTAGTAAATTATATGTTTTTTGTTGTTTTCAATATAGAAAAAACTTTATATTACTGTTTCTGATTATTATATTTTCCTTTAATACGTGAAATTTTATTTAGTATCTTTTTGTGTATTGGATTCTTTTTGTTTTTATAAGCGGGAAAAGTTTATTATAGTAAAGATAGCTAATTTCATAGTGAATTATTTTTGAAGTGTATTTTTATGAATTTTTTTAATTGTCATGTGTAATTATTTATAGAATTTTTTAAATCTATGTTGTCACATGACCCTAAAAAGTATCTTGAAGCTTAATTTTTATTAAGTGAAATGTTCAGGAAACAGGTTTCTGCTTATTGAAAAAGTGTTGACATTTAGTAGTCTGCATGAGTTAAAACTTAATTCTGACTTTTCAATGCTGTTGACATTAAAGTATTTTTAATTCTGATTGTCTACATATAGTAAGTCAACTTGTGGAATGAGATAATTCTGGCGGTTGCCGTACTGAAGGGCAATCTGTAGTCAACATCTGGGGCTATACCCAATTTCTTCACCATCTTAGTGGAGACAATGTTAAATGGAGCACCACTATACACTATTGCTCAAATGCAATGTTTGTTAACCAATATGTCAATGTAGGTACAATAAATATAAAAGCCATTGAGGCTTTTTAATGTGGGTATCCCATTCTCCTTGTAACTCTCCAAGGTGCATAGCAGGCTTTTGCAGACATTGGGGTATGCAGACTTAAGCTTCTCCAGAAGGAAAGCTACTTGTATCAACTTCAAGTTTGGGGTGTTGTTGGAGCATGGCAAACAGTGGTTTTCTCTGGTGTCCTGTAATTAGGCTGTATATGGTTTTAATACTTCATCCAAGACAGTCTCTTTGTGCTTAACTTTAGTTTGAGAGCAGTTAGTCACAGCATAGAGGTTGTTGGCTACAATTATATGAATTGCGTCCTCATGCAGCTCTTCAGGGTGGTGTACTTTGGGAACAGGTTTGATAAGAAGGTTAAGGAATTTGGCAAAAGTAGAATTTCCCTCTTTCACTCCACCTTGGCTTTTCCCTTTTTGATGCTAGCAGGATGGGATTGTACAATGTGTACCTTCTTGGCGTTGGTTGGGCATTCCAATTTACAGTGTCCTGCTGTGTTGCAGGCAATGCAGTAGGGACCCTTCACATCAGGAGGGTGTGCAGAGAACTTAGCAGGATTCTCCTTCTAGAAGTGTGGTTTTTTATAGGCTGTCTTTGGTTTCTTGGGTTTAGGCCTATTTGGGGGACCAAAGGTTTTTACGTGGCTTCACAGACAATCCATAATTTCTGACTCATCCTTGCCCTTTGCGTAGGCAGGGGCCATTGCTCTGTGGAGTTCTTTATAAGGACGGTCACCTGCTTTTTTGCAGCACAAATGTCAAAGGTGGAGATCATTCCAGAACCAAGGAGTACCAGCACATCAAGATAGAATCTTTCCGCAAATTCTTGAGAGTTTTTCCTGGGGCAAACTTTATGGCTCCAAACTCAGATTTCCTGGTGAAGAGGATATACTATCCACCAAACTCCTTGAGTACAGCCTGTCTTGCTTCTTGGTAGCTCCAGTCAGTTGCAGGAAGTTGTGGCATCACTAAGTTGACGCTTACTATATCTAGGGTGGTGATGAGCGTGGTTGCTTTCTGGTGGTTGCTGGCGCTTATCATTGCCATTTTAAAAAGTCTTAGAAAGGAATGTAGGTTCTCTTGCTTATCAAATGTAGGGAGGTTGAGGGGTTTGAACTGTTTGTTAGTAATTGTAAGCTCAGCGGGCTGGCAGGGAGAGGCAGTTGATTGCCTATCTGCCATATACTACGCCTAGCCCTAGGTGTGGCTTTTGGTGTGAATGGTTCTCTGGTAGGAAGAGTGATGAAAACCTCAGGAACCCCCCTTCTTGTATGTTCTACTTCCTCCTCAGAGATGTTGTTGGCATCCTCTTAGTGATTAGTAGGCATAGAGGATGATGTCTACTGGCTAGTGGGGATGCATTTACAGCCTTTTGTTTCCAGTAGGTGAACCTGGGCTTCCATTTTGGCCAGGCAGTTGTGGACATTCAGTTTGTCCATCTGAAGGAATTTCCGGTAGAGATCAGACTCTACACCCATCATGGTTTTGGACAAGCGTAAAACAATGTTCTTCATGGTCACTTGTTCTGATTGTAGGGCCATTATGGTTTTGTGGGCTCTGGCAAACTCCTCCATGTATCCACCAATTATGATTTCCAGGGTTGCTACCTTTGACTCTAGTGCTGTAATCCTAGCACTGTTTGGGCATGGTAGCTGTTTGGGTGTGGCTGATCAAGATACCTTCATGTGGCTGTTAACCTTTGCTTCTAGTTGCTGGAAGTCATCCAGAACATATTTTTAAACTGGTGGAGACGCAAAACCAGATGTTCCACCTCCTTGTCTAGGGCAATTATATCTGGTCTGTGGTGGACAAGTTATCTGCCATGCGCATGCTGAACTTATTGGATTTAGCACAGAGCTTGTGTACGTCCTGAAGCCATGACAGAGAGGCTCCACAAGCGTCCATTGCCTTGTATACCATAGACCTGAGCTTTGCGTTGAGGATTTAAATCATTTAATCAATACAGTAATTAGCATTCCCCCATGGACTTATTAGATAGGACCACAGCACACATCTCCAAAAAGGAGGTGTTGGCTGTGGCCCACTGCTCAGCCCAATCACAGCAGCAAGAGAGGAAGGCATCACCCAGGGAAGACAAATCAAGATTCTCATGAGTGCCAACAAGCTGGAGCTTCTTTATGGAGGGCTGTACAAAGCCAGCAAGGTATTCCAAAACATGGTCTCCTCCAGAAAGGCGCTCATGGAGGGCTTGGAATGAAGTGTTTTGATAAAGCCAGTAGAGCTGCCAACAAGTTTCCTGGTCACAATAGTGAAAGAAGATGCTGAGGTTCTGGTCAGATTGATTGGAAGGACAGAGGCAGAATCCAAAAAGTAGAGCTTTGGCCATCTCTCCAATCTGTGTGTGATCATAGACACCAATCAAGATTGGGCACTCAGAAACAGAAGGCAGGAGAGCCACAACCAAAGGGATGGTCATGGGAGGGTGGACAACCACAGGATTGCTCACAGTAAAGACAGAAGCACTCTCCCTGTGGAAGATTCAATCTTGTACCCATGCTTATCAGCAAAGCTGGGCAGAGGCAGAGCCAAGGACAATCTTTGGCGGGCAGGGACAGTTTCTGTGGGTATTGGCAGAGGCTTATTTTTGAGTGAGCACTGATGTTGAGCAACTTGGGTTATTGCTGGTGTTTTCAAAGCTACAGATAGATGTTAGCCTTGCCAATGTACTCTACTTAATCCTATTCAAGATTACTACAGACTACAATAGAATAGAACTTTGAAGATAATTACGTTTATTGAAACTGGAGTACAATCTAGCCAGTGGCTGCAATCTATTCAGGTGTAACTAAGAACTTGTTTTTAACCTTTCAGGCGTATGTATCAATATATATTGCAACAACCATTGTTCTTGTCCTTTCAGACAGTTCTCAGTGGCTACCTTTGCAATAGGTCCATTCTTTCTGGCTGTGTCTATCTTGATTGGCTGTCCTTGGTCTGTGTGCTACTACTGGCCTTAGCAAGGCATACATGGCACTTCAGCTACATCATGAACTCTTTTTGAGCTAGCCTACTGTCATTTATTGATTGGCTGTATCTTACACGTCTATTATTGCTCTGGAAAACTATTTCATATTTAGTTGACGCTTGTAAATGGTCCCTAATCTGTCCTCTAACATTGGAAGGTATAATTATGATTTTCCATTTGTAGGGCTTAATCAGTGATTCTTTTCTGGCTGGCAAGCCTTCTGCTTATTAATGCAACAGGTCAAATTGGGGATTATACACTGTATAATAGAAGACTTGATCCAATATTGACTTGTGGATTATCCACTGTGCAATGTTGACCTAAACTAATAAGGAACCCAATTATACACAGTGTGATGCTGATATGAAGTTGGTATTTCTTAGCCATATGCACATCACTTGTTTGATATACTCATATACGTCTATCAGGTTGGGTGGTACTGAGTTAATACAACATCCAGTAGGATAAGATGAGCAATATATGATTGATGATTTAGTGGTTACATGGCGTGTAATCACTGATAATCACTTTATAGGCTAACATTTATACAGTATATAATGCCAATATCAATTATGATAAACTAGGAATTATAATGTGTATAATCAGTAAACATTGGAATGATGACCTGTGATAATACGGCATATATTTGTTGCATCTATTATAATAAACTGACAATTACACAGTGTATAACTGACATATCTATTACAATATATTGGTGATTATACTGTGTATAATAACTACACTTAATAGAATATTGACCTAGTGATAATACAGCATTTAAATGATAAAGATCAGTGTGCAATGATTAGCCTGATCATTTGTGATCAATCAGACTAATCTCACAGAGGACATTGAAAGCCTTGGGAGGAGGGGGATTGGAAGCAATTCTCTTGTTGCTGATGAACTTAACAAGTTGCTCCTGGGTGGGCATCAACTTAAGATTGTTAGACTGTAGGTGTTGAAGGGCCTTGATGGCCAGATTTGAAGCGCAGAGTTGGGGATCACTTGGACAAGGTACCACTTCAGTATATAAGTGATCAGGTGATTGGGGGCTCATAGGTGTGCTCCCCCTTCTCAGCAGTAACCTGCTCCCAACCCTTAATGTTCAGCCAGGCCCTGCAAGTCTTATCCTCACATATGTAGTGCTTGCTCTTGGTGGTGCGCTTTTGATTATTACAATTGAAAATGTAATTATCTGCGATGTAGCCAGGGCGCAACTTTACTGACATGATGGGGGAAAACGGGGGAAGCACTTGGGGACTTTGAACTCTCCGTCCATATTGCAGATATTGTGGATGGCCAGTAGATCCCAAGCCATGTGACCAGAAGATTTGAACTTCTTGGAATATTCCTCAGGCTAATCCTGGGAGTCAGATGAGGGAGGGGGGAAGAGCCATCAGGAGGAGGAGGGGAAGGGTTATTTGAGGCCTTCTTGGAAGTCTCCTTTTTCTTACCAGAAGAAGAGGTGGGCTCCTTGGCAGCCTTTGACTTATTGGTACAGCATTCCTTGGTGGGTTCAGAGTTGGCCTCTGACTTGTAAAAAGAGTGATCAGTGAGGGAGTCATCACTATTATTTGAGGAATTGGGGAGAAGTTCAAGATGAGGGTGGAGGGGGGAGGAGTGGGAGGAGATGGGGTGAGGGAAGATGGAGTTGAAGACTTTGCTTTTGAAGGCTTCTTAACACACTTGAGATGGAGGCAGATTCTTTTGATCCCTTTGAGGCTTGGTGCTTGTTAGGCTTGTTAGATTTAGTTGATATTGGATAAAGAAAGGTTAATTTTATAAATAAAAAAGTATAAAATATATAAACAGAGAGGTAAAGCAAAGTAAAAGTTAAATAAAAAGTATGCAAATAAAGCTTTATTTATCAAGAAAAAACATAAAAAAGTAAATAGAAGCAAAATAAAAACTCAAAGTATAGATATAAAGATTAAAACATAGAAAATAAGTGAATTTATGATGATGCATCAAAGATGTTAGATTCAGTATAGCATCTTAGTGCTAAATCAATATAAAAGTAATTAAAAATCAAAAAAGTATATAAAACTATATGGAGAGTAGAAGGAAGAGTAGTAAATTATAATTGCAAAAAAATATTATGTGAATTTTTACATTTGGAGCTGAAAATTCAAAACATAGTAAAGTGTCAAGTTTGGTACTGTCAATCAGCTGGGAAAAGCTGAATTCTCACTGTCAAGTATGCCAGAGTTGAGCAGAAACATCAAATTTACTATATTTTTTACATATAAAACTTGCTTAAATTTAAAACAGGTTCAAAAGTTAACCCAAAAGCAAAGCAGTTTCATATGCTCAAAAAATAAAAAAATACAACATAAGTTAAAAAAGTAAATGAGTAAATGAGTAAGAAGGTGTTTATTAGTGTTTAATTTATGCTGTGAGGAGCTGGGAGTGACTTATTTAACATAGTGTTGGTTAAAACGTTAAGAAGCTCTCTGTACTAATCCCAAAGTTAAAGTGTCAATTGGATGAGTGTTGAGTGGCACTCATAGTGCGTCACATATTAATTTAGCCTTAATTCTGAGCCTTTGATTAGTTAAATCTGAAACCAATTGGGTGTCAAGTGGATAGAGTTGAACAAAAAAAGTGTCATGTTTCAGTTTTTTATAAATTATATATGAAATCTCTTAATAAATTGGGCTTAGTTTATGTGGCACCACTTAATCCAAAAACCTGGGAATGGCATAAAGTAAAACAAGTGGTATATTTGATTAATGTCTATGCCACTAAATCTAGTATAGTGGTGCTTGGGAGCCTAATTGACAACTATGTATACTAATAATAAAAATATAATAGTAAATAACAATTTTTATATAAGCGCATGTATTTTATTAATAAAATTAAAATTTGGCTTAAAAAGTGTCAAACTGATCATTTTTTTTTGAGAGTGTTGAACACATGTTTTTTAATTTCTATTAGTAAATTTACTTATAAATTGCCCCTTAAATTGGTATTTTAGCTAACCAAACTATTAAACAGAGTCAAGTTCAAGTAAATTTTTCCTTGGTTTTTGGTTTCAAACCCCTAAATTACTAGTAAAAATTAGCTTAAAATCAGTTAAGCCAAAAATACTTATAGATTCACATATGCGGCACTTAACTCCCTGGTACTCAACAAAGTGTCAAGTACCATGGAGTTAATCACCAGTGAGTAAAACTTACCACAGTTGCCATTTAAACCACAAAAAATGAACTGACACAGCAAGTGAGATGGATGGATGCTGAGCCAAAGTATATTATAATCCAATCAAGATTCATATGAGGCACCAACAGACAGACTAAAATGAAACAAAATTTGAGAAAGCTAGAGGCAAGATTCAACAAGCACAAAAAAAATAAAGTCACACAAGATGTGTATTATGAGCAGCCTAAAATATAATTATAACAGTTTAACAGCCAATCAACAGCTATCCAATTTAGGAACAGAGTCATTTATTCATTTTCATGAATCCTTATTTGTGTATAATGGTTTTGAGAACCTTTCAAATATGGAATGATGATTACAATAAAAATAAATCATAAAATTTTAAACTTCTACTTTTAGTGATTTTATCCTAGGATGTATTTTAAGATGGTTTTCAACAGCAATAAAATTTTTGACAGCACCAGTGACCCAGCCAGCTTCAATGAAGGCAAGGCTCAGAACGTGGAGACATCTGTTTACACCCAAGTCTTTGAGGCAGGTAAAGAGGAAGATGACCTGTACCTGACCACCAACCCCTATTGCTTTGACTTGTTCAGTAGTCATATAGTGTCTAGCTCTGCCCCTGCTCTTATACCCACCCACCAACCAATCAGGATGGCAACCTTGATTTGGAACAACTTCCTGCCATCAGCCAACCTGCCCCGTATAACCAATCAGGCTTCAGCTCCCATGGCCCAGCGCCTCAAGCAACAAATCATCACTTCCCAAATTCTTCAGAAAATTGTGGCATTGAACCTGCAGGGTCTGTCATGGGATCAGATAGCCAGCCAATTGAAATTCACCTGGGCTAAGTCATGCGTGAATTCAACAACCTGATGAATAAGGGGAATCTGATTGGGAAAGCCAAGAAGCCCAAGAAGGCCCCTAAGTCCTAAATCAGCAAGGCCTACCCAATCATGCTTGATCTCTTGCAGCAGGACCCCAAGCTTCCCTTGATCCAGGCCAAGAAGCAACTTGGGCACCATGGCATTTGGGTGTCTGAGCAAATGGTGCAGCTCTGGATGTATGAAAAAGTGGCTTCAGTCCAGATTCTTACAAATGTTTTAGGCAACCAAAGGGATGGCACTGAGGATTCCCCGTATTATCAGGTCATCAAATCAATCCTGGTCCAATGCTTGACAAGTCTATCAGATGATGTCATATCTATCTTCTATTACAAGCTATTAATAGCTTTCAATGATTTTGGCGCGCAAGAAAAAGCTGCCACCAAAAAAGGAGGGAAAGGGTCAAGAAGATGAATTTTATTGTAAATTTCTGGCTGTTTCAGCCAAGATTTTTGTCTATTATCATAAAACCCCAGATTTCACTATTGGCTAGGAGTACAGCCACATTCTTGGTGGATTACTTGTCTTCTGGGATGGCTCAAATTCCAAGCACTGGGTTTTCTTGAGCCACCAGATAGAGGGAATCTCTGATGTCCTTGAGAACATCCAGGGATGCGGGCACCAGGCCTCAGTCTACCCCACTGGCCATGCAGACGTCCATCTGGATGATGTTGTCTTCTTCAACATGGGATCCACATTATGGGACACTGCCCTCAGGCTTTCAACAACCTCTATCTTGGGGTCCTTGACCACAATTTTCTCTTTGGCCGCCAGACAGTGGCTGACTTGTTCACCCAAATTGTCTTCCACATGAACATGGGCAACCAATCACATAAGGATAAGCGCCTTCCACTTCAGGCCACTGCCACTTACCAGCTTATCCAGCCAATGATCAATGAGGAATACAACAAGCGTTATATGGCAGCCATCACGCAAAATCCTCCTGCCTCCACCAACACCCCTAACCCGCAAGCCCAACCCAATCCCAGACCCCCCAGGCCAGCACTGCCTCTACGCCTTCCTTCCCAAACTATTCTGCCTGCTAGGCATCACTCTTCCCTGCCCCTAATAGCCCCCCTGATGCCAAAAATTTGCCATTTATATTAACTTTATTTTGAATTTCAATTGTTCATGTTCTCTTTGTTTATAGTTGGTTTTATTTTTTATGTTCTGCTTATTTCTAAAAAATCATATATTTACTATGCCATGTATCTAGATCCAGGACACAGTTATTTTTAGTACCCAAAAACAGCCCCTTGTGAAAATATTAACAGCAATTTGGTGATCAGCTAAATTTGCATTAAAAATTTAGATTAATTGTGTTTAGATAAAATTATTGCTAATCCAAATTCAAAACCTTAATGATAAACTTTAAGCCAATCAGAAGCTGAGTGATAAAGTGATTGTTGTGACATAAAGGGTCATTCAATAATTTTTTTATGTATGTGTACTACCTAATATTATTGGCAAGTTGTTTTGCCATTGAGCGCCATTTCTGCTGTGGCAAGTTGTTGATGAACTAGTGTTAACCCAGCAGCTGATTGGGCACTAGTCCACAATCAGCTTATCATAGCAGCAATGGCTCTCAATGGCAAAACAACCAGCCAATCAAATTAATTAGAAAAATTGAACAAAGAATTATTGAATGTCTCTTTATGTCACAACAATCACTTTATCACTCAGCTCCTGATTGGCTTAAAGTTTATCATTGAGGTTTTGAATTTGGATAAGCAAAAACTTAATCTAAGCACAATTCAACCTATAATTTTCTAATTCATTTTTTAATCATCACCAAATTGTTGCTAATATTTTCACAAGGGGCTGTGAAAGAGCTAAAACAATATGGAAATTATGAAAGCATGGCAAAACACAAAGAAAACAACACAGATTGAGTTAAGCATAAAACATTTAAAAAATGAGTAAAAATGGGATAATGTAGTAAATAGGAAAACAAACAGGAATAAACAAAGAGGCAAGAGTATCAGAATAATACAGAATTTATTGGGATGAAAGCTATAAAAACATATGGAAGGTTAGTAAAAAAACAATGAGAGTATTGGAAAAGTTATTGAAAGATCTGGACTATGCAATTGCAAAAATCAAAGCCAAGGACTGCAAGGTCAAAGCAAGAGTTAAGTCTGCCATCCTTGAAGAGGACAAAATTGAAAAGGTGTCCGCCAAGGCACTCATGGCCAAGATGCCAGACACCCCCAAAACAACAATTGAACAGCTTTTGAATGTCCAGAATCACGTTGTAAAAGGCCTTTGATTCAAGTACTTTGCCCTCTCTGTGCCGTCCATCTGGATCAACAACCCTGATATGTATGCACATCTCAAGCCAGCCAGGCAAGTAAGAACATAGGATAAAGAATTGCTGCCCAACTGCTTGTAACAAAAATGGCCAAGCCAACCAAGACTGTGGGCAAAGAGTAAACATTTGAAGGTAACCTAAAAATAAAAATTAGTAAAAATTTCAAAATACTTACCTTTTTTAGAAAACATAGAAGGTGAAATCTGCCAGGTCCTGGTCCCCTTTTTCTTGCCGCATTCTACACAAACTATGCCAATCATGTGGCAAGGCAGCTGTTTCTGTCCCCCCTCTTGTTTTGCGCAAGCTAGAGGATAGGATTCACAGTATCTTCCTAATGTCCCAGGAGGCGTTAGCCAGGCTAAGGCATGATAAGGGGGCATCCAAGTGGGCAGTTACTACCTACAAGGATGCCCAACTAGTCCACTTGGACCCAATATCCCTCAGTGAAGTTTACTCTGTAAACTTCTTTGAACTTGTTTGGGACATCCTGGTGACACACCCATTAAGAACATATTGAAGATGGGCCAGGCCCATGCAGCTGCTTGCTTCTGCTTCCTGGTGGAGAACATGCTCTCTAACCTGCTCAAGAACTTTGGGCAATGGTAGGAAAATTGGCTGTTGCAGACACAACAGCCATAAAGAAGACTAAGACCCTCCTGGTGGACTCCAGTATAGACTGGAGCGCTAATGAGACAGGGCTCCCTGCAGCCATGGAGCTGACCTTTGCAAAAACCAAGAACAAGAAGAATATTAGTACCATGTATATTAAACTCTGTGAGTTTACTGAAGCCTTTTCTGGGAAAAGGTTTCACCTCATTGTTTACCTCAGGTATCTTTTCTTCTTTGGGATGAGAGCTAGTGTAGAGGACCTAGACAGGGTCCTTCTTGGGGTTAATGAGGCCAGGATCTCCCTGGATGGGAAGAAGGTCCCCCTGGGTACAACTTGGTTAACCACATAATCTAAGATGCACTGGTCCTGGCAGGAGTCTATTGGTTTGCAGCCCCGCCAGAGCAGCTGCTCCTGCATTCACATCTAACAATACTCCCTTTTACCAGCTGTTGTGAATATTTCAATCAGGATTTATCCAATTTATACAGTGTGACAATGGAGGTTGTGTGCCACCTCCATTACCAGGTGGGTACATACCAAAGAAACTGTTACAGGCGCCCTTAAAACTCTCATTTCCAATAATTATATTTACATTTTAGATTATTTTTATTTGTAATAACTTTTATAATTTTTATTTTAGCAAACAAGTTTTGAAAAATAAATCCTGGAGAAGGTTTTCATATAAGCATAATAATATACGTTAATAAAATACACTTCTAATTTGTACTTTATACATTTAACTTTTTTTAATTTATTTTATTTATTTATTTGACAAAAGTGATACAAATATATTTGCGTAATCCAGTATCAAGTGTTTGGGATAACCTCAGATGGCATAATAAAAAAATTAATATAAAATAAATAAATTACTAACCTTTTTTGCTGGTCCAGTCAAATGTGATTGTGGGCTTAGAAGCTTCTAAACATAAAATGATTATTTATAAATCTTAAATAGTAAATTAGATAATATAAAAAAGTTGGACAAGCTAAGCCTTTAATTGATTGGCTGTTTGGCAAGGCAGGCAGGGATGAACAAATCAGTGTGGTCATAGAATTTGGCCACAGTCTCAGCTGGGAGGGTGTGGATCCCAGCCTGTATCAAATCAAAGAGGTCCTTGGTCCCAGTTGGGGTCCCTCACTTGACAACTTGCTTGAGCCACCCAAAAAATTCCTTGATGGGATTTAGGAAGGGTAATTAGATGGGGAGGAAGACAAGGCGCAAATTTGCAGTGGCTAATTGTTGGGGGGCCACTGCAATGCTGGTGTCAATTGGTGGAAATTCTTTGAGAATATTGGGCACCTTATGGAGACCAACATTATCCAGCACAATTACATTGGTGAAGCCAGAGCTTGTGCACCTCAGGTGCTCCTGGACTAATCAGAGGAATGATAGAAAGGTACAGCTATTGTGAAAACCCAATATCATTTGATACAGCTCATCCCCTTTGGACTGAGAAGAGCCACCATTGAATAGGCTGTGGCGCTGTCATAGCCAGAGGCTGTTATGTACCAAGGAATTAAAGGGGAGCTTAATTCATCCAGATAACATGTAACAAGAGCCCAGTAGAGGAATGGAGCAGAACAGGTTAGGTAAAGCAATCTGGAAGCTAAGGGGTGGTAGACATCAAGGTTGGGAATGACAACTTTAGCCAGACTGAGGATGGTTAGGATGACCATCCCAGCTCTACTGTGGCTGTAGAGATAGGAGGAGCAGGAGATTCATAGGGAATGCCAGCCATTCCAGGATCTGGACCTGGCTGGTAGTCCATGGGTGTAGGTCTAGGGTGGTACTCTAGTCTTCTGGTTTGACTTCTGCTCAAGTGGTGTATAAATTGAAATCCTAATAAAGAAAACAAAACTTAAAGATTCATTCACTTTATTTAACGTTGTCTGCACTTTGATTTAAGTGTGGGGAAGTGATTTTTATACCACTCATCTGGTCTACCTTGAAAAATATAAATTCCTACTATTGATGAGCCCTTGATGTCCCAACTCTTGGGTACTGACTTCTGGGAAGTAATTGGGAGAAGCTTGGGAAGTGAGGATTGGGATCTGAGTGGCTTGGCCTTAGCAGGAGAATTCTTTTGGCAGCTGGCAGATAATTGGCTGGCTCCATCATTCTGAGATTTTACCTGATTGGAGCATGGGGTTGGGACAGTACCAATTAATTCTTCAGGTTTTGAATCAGTGCCTTTTGATTGGTGATTATTTTTAATTTGTTCACAACCTGTAGGTAATTTTGAATCCTGCAGCTTAACTGAGGTGCTGTGCACAGCCAATTTATTGGTTGCATTACCAGCAACCTCAGTTACTGCAAGATTATTTTTTAGCACCTCAGTGCAATTGATGGCAGGGGAAACAGGAGCAGCAGCAGGAACCAGCATTTTTCATATCTGCTGGTTACATTCTGCAGCAGATCTGCTTGATATCAGATCTTCTGCAGAACCCATAATATCTGATTTGGAGTGGCATTGAGTGCTCCTAGCCCAATTGTGGTAATAGGGCTGGGTCCCCCAATGCTGTTGGGAGCCGCAAGCTTCCCTGGGCCGGTATTAAAACTGGCCCCAGGAAAGGACCTAATCTCAGGTCAATTTGAAATGCCCAAATAGGCCAGAGCAGTTTGAATTGGCCCTCTCCCACCCTGGTGGGTTGTTGGGAGTTTAAATCCCTCAGCAGTCTTTTGAAGCTGCCCTCACTTTTGCTTAGCAGCTGGGTGTGGGGGTTCAAACCCTGTTCCTGTTTTTGACAGGCTGGCCCTTACAGGCGCAGACTGCAGCACACAAAGCTACCCTGTCAAGGGAGCCTTTTGGGACAAACCTATATGCATTGTGCATAGACAAGGCAAATGTCAATTTGTCAATATAGTAAAATTTGACTGTCCCCTTGTTTATGAGGGCAGTGTAGGCCTTAGCATATTTTTTTGGGTCTCAACATTGGTTGGGCTGTTTTAATTATAGGGAGATATCCCAAGCTTTTTCCAGGAAAAGCGCATTTTCTTCACCAGATGATAGTTAAAGAAAATTGAGGCATCAACCCCAAAAGTAGATTTAATCATGGCCTGTATATTTGCCAGTTCAAGAGGGCAATCTTGGGTTATACACTGGCATATAGCTCATTTGTGCTACTTGGTGAGCATGGTAGAAACATGCGGGGATTTCTTGGCGGCAAGGACTCAGCCAGTATTGATGAAGGTGTTGAATGTCTTGGAGGCGTACTTGTGATCCACCCAACAAGAGCCGTGGCTGCCTTGTAGTCACCAGATTCCCGCATGAATTGGAGAAGGATGATCTGCTTGATATCAGGAATGCACTTCCAAGTGGGCTTTGTGAGTTCAGATTAGCCAGAGTCCTGATTGGTGACAGGCTTGCAAAGCATGGGTACCTTATTGTAGAAGGCTGCAACCTTTTATAACACCAGCTGTTCCTCATAAGTTCTTTAGATTTCAGGCTTCTTGTCCTCTTCCTGGTTACCATCACTGACATTAGGCTTGTAGCTAGTGTCAAGCACAGGCTTAACCTTCTCCAGCATGGTTGACAGGACCGACTCTTGGCGCTACACATTGTCAAACACATACAAAGTAAGTTCTACCTCCTTGTTTCTAAACGTTATTGAGTGGTGACCTTGGTGGGCTTCCAGGTCAGCTTGGGGACCCAAGGGTTGATGCTCTGCACCCTAGCAGCTTTTGCTCCTTAAACTGGCTGTGTCAGTGCAGAGTCACTATTGAACTCTCCTCTCCCATCTCCTTCCTGAGAAGGCACTTGGGTTGCATAACTGTGTTCTTTGACCTGTGGGGGCAACCACAACCGCAGCGCACAACGGGTCCATTGGTACTCTGTTGTTGTGTTCATTTCATTTTGAGAATTTAATAAAATGCTAAATAAAATTCAGTTAAGCCACTCCTTACTTTTAATTTTTGCTTTTATCTGAATATGGATTTTCAATTAGAGTTTTTCCCACCCAATATCCCAATTATAGATTTTTTATTTCTTAGTTAGTTGTTTTTGGCTTTACCACGACCATTTTAGAATACCTGAAATAATTTCCACCCATTTTCCCAGATTTTACGCCAAATTAAGAACCCAATACAATATTTTTGAAATCTATGTCTTGGATTGTGAGTCTTATTTTAGATACCTTAGTATCATTCTTGATCACAATCCATTGCACACAACATTTGAGTGATTTTGTTTACATAGTGAGTTGCTATTTTGTTTTGGTTTTGGTTTGAGTTTTGACTCACCACACTTGGGTGTATTTTGTTACCAATTCACATAATAAACATATGTACACCAAAAGTGAACTCACAACATTTTGTTTGTGAATCTATGTATTTCAGATTGTATTTTGTTTAGTCTCTATTTGCATGTGAGCACTTATTTGCTGTGTTGATCCATTTTGCCCATTAACACCAAAAATCCCTGTTAATAGTGTGTATATTTTAATCTGATAGTTGGAATTTGCTTAAATCTGAAATCATTTTGTTTAAATCTGAGGTATTTTTTGTTGTCTTCAAAGCTTTTAAAACTACTTTACATCAAATTTAGTTTTTTAGTGTGTATTAAAAGTAAATTTAGATACAGTAGTTTTCAAACCTGTTGGTATAAATGTAAAATCTCAGTCTAAAAATGAATACAACTCAGTATAAATACAAAAAATAAGAAATTTATATTAAATTACAATAGATTTGGATCAACTTGATTATGTTTTTAGACTGAGTTGTATTCATTTTTAGACTGATATTTTTTTGTTTATCTCAACAGGTTTGAAAACCACTGTATTATCAAATCAAGTCCAAGCCTTTGATTATGACGCAAATCCAATTCCAGCACTTAACTATATATTGCAGCATCTAGAGCAGCTATAGCTATCATTTTTGGTACCATTTTGATCAGAATCATCTGAAAAATTAATCTGCATCCTCCAAATTTCATGAAAATTATTATATTGAAACATAATTTTATCATAGCCAGTTTACTTCACTGATGTTTTTTTGGGATGAAGCTGTGGCAAGCAAGGTTTACTCTGAAACAATATGAAGCCACTTGGATCAGCTGATGCATGCAAGTGGAATATTCTATTATTTCACTTTGGAGTGGATAGATTCAAAATTTCCAAGCCAATCATCCTGTACTTAAATAAAATTTATGCATCTTTTTCAATTTAATATATTTAAAACTGATCAAGCTCTCTTTTCATTGGTCAATTCAATCATCAGCAGATTTTAAACATCAATCATATAAAAGCATCTCAAAAAATTGCTGCTTCCTTTCTAATTCTAATCCACACATTCTAGAGTCAGACAATCTATACATATAGACACTTTGATATGATTGAATGGGGTTAGCCACTAATTTAAAATTCAAGTAATTAAATACAAATTTATTAAAGTTTAAGCGGATTATATTTCAGTTCAACATGATTTAGACCATACTCTACTGAATTCAATATGTGTATTTTCAAAGATGTATGTAAGGGGTTGAATGTAAGGATGTGCCAAATTGGGCTTTTGGCTTAATAATCAACTTTTAAAGTTGAATTTAAATAAAAATCAATTCAGTCAAATCCCTTACAGCTTGAGACCACTTGAGATGACATTACAGACAGACAACCTCAATTTTATATATATTCTCAGGAATTTATACTGAATTTGCTATACCTGTCAATTTGGAGGCCTGCCAAGCTATTAATTGAAGAAAACTCTAATATATTACTAGCAGGCTTAATTGATCTGAGAAGCCTTAGTAAAAGAGATTTGGATCATCTATTGCCAGAACAACCAGGAATATAATAAATCTCTAATTATGACTGGTTCCTGATTGGCTAGAGTTAATCTGGAATACTCTGGTAAACTGCCGGGTTGAAGAACATGGGTTTCTCCAAAGATTTTTAAGGGTTGTGATCAATTTGCACTGGCAAACTGCCTGTACCACTGCCAACTCCTGATAGAAAGGCTACTGAGAAATTACCTATCATGAAATAAAAATAGACCATGTATTGGTGCCGCCACTGCTGGCACGCTTATAGATCATGCATGATTTTAATTACAACAAGTACCCTGTACAAGGTACTATTACATATATCCCATGTCATTGCATGGATGTCTGACTCTGGGGGTTGATGCTAGCAGTCTGGGGATGAAAAGACTACCAAGCAAGAGTTAGATGCACCAGATGATTTTATCCTGGCAAGAGAGCGCTAGCTCTATAAAAGCCCTTCCATTGGACTAATGGAAGGCAGACAATAATAAAAATATCCTACTGCAGAACTTTTTTGCAGTAGAAGAATAAAGCTGAGTTCAAAGACCATTATCAGTACTCAAAGAACGTAGCAAGCCACAAGCATAGAAGGCCTCTTGTTAGTTATCTCCCTTGTCATTGCCAACTGTCACCTTGCCAAGGTAAACCAGATGTTACAGGAACAATTGTCCTCATACAAGCATATCAATAAAATCTAATGTCCCAACTATTGTCCATACTTAATAAAGGAACTTGTAATCAGACTGCCAGGTCTGAGAGCAGAACAGAAAGTTCTGACATATATTAATTGTGTGGGCCAAGTCTTCCAACATGTTCAAAAGTTTGATGGGATTTTAAAAAGGTTTCTTGGTTTTGTGTGGGGAAAGGGATCAATCCAAGTTTAAAGGGGATTAATTTACAGTTGCAACATCTTTGATTAATTTATGATAGGAAATTATTTTCTCAAGAAAAAACATAATTATCAAATAAATATATCACTAGGATTTAATTCATATGCTACACTAAAATTGTCACGGTTCACACCAGATGTTGGCTGCTCTTCAGCAGAAGTAACAGGTTGGGCCTGAAAGGCCATATAGATTATTAGAGCAATACAACCATATAGTTGGCAGAAGTTACCCAGGAACACCAAATTTCAGTGTGAGATACAACCTGATTAGATACTCCATCACTGTAATGTAGATAAACCCAAGCTTACTGAAGCCTTAAGTGAAGGGAACCATCTGGGTGGGGAAATTAATTAGAGGTTTCTGTATGATGCTTGGGTAGCTGAACCAGGGAGAGAGATCCAAGTAATGGGGGTGGTAACACTCCTGGTCTGAGAGATATTCAGAGGGAGCCAACAGGAAAGAGGAAGGATCTGGTGGCTGCTGGTAGTGAAAGGAATATAAGTGGCTGGATTTTCTAAGTAATGTAAGTATGATTTATATGTTTATAAAAATATAATAGATCCCTTTAAACTACAAGTATTCTTGCTATATATAAGAACTTTTTAGGCAATGTCAACATAAAAAAGTTTTTTCTTCCTCTTCATTATACTTAGCTGTGCACTTTGCTAATTCTTGAGCTACTATTTCCCTGATGACATTTTTTTACTGGAATAAGCTTGCTGTTTGTGTCAGGGCTCAGAATGCCCTGGACAATCAACTGGCTTTCCTAGAGGCAAAGAAATCCATAGCATGAAAATTATTACCAACTGTCTCATAGAGTGAGAAGCCCTCCCTTTTGAATAAAAAAGAGCCTGGAATTTGAGAGGCCCACAACTCTTGAATCCCTGGCATTGATTCTATTAACAAATTTGGCCCTCTTCACTATCAGAAAATAGTACATCAGGAGCGCAATTGTTCAATTGCTCACATGTTCTATAAATAGCTGTGGCACTTTGGCATGCTGCAGCTCAACCAAGGTTTTTTTAGAATAGCCAATAATCATTCATCCCCAGGCTCAAGTATTTAATTCCCAGGCCAAATCACCAATTTGACTGAAAATGATGCCACCAGATCTCTGGTGGCACAGAAGGCTACACATTCACCAGTAAGTATAAGAAGTGAAGAAGAAAAGCCCTCTACAATGTTGAAATCATAAAATAAACAACTTTATGCCCAGGACCCATTATTTTCTTGCAGTAATTATCTATTTTTTTCACTAATATAATTATTCTGCTTGCATCTATTTGTGAATTTACTACACAATATAACTGCGCCTATCTGTCCCCTCCTGGTTTTGCTCCTTTCACTTTGGTTAAACCACCTTGTGCTCTTGACTTGGATTTTTTCTATTCTCACCATCTAGATCTCTCTCCTGGCTACTCTAGAGGCCCAATTCCAACCATCATGAAGGAGATTTCTACTACTTTACCCCTGCCCAACGCGCCTTCTGCTCAGGATTTCAGAAAGTTGGGGTTTGTTTATATCATAGTATTGGGACTGGCCAACCAGTTTGTGCCCCATACTGAAAGTTGGTGCCCCTTAGCTACAGCAGTGAATTACCTGATCATAATTGTTGTGTTTGACTCCTGGGGACAACATCCAGGAGGACACGGCAGGAAATCTTTATAACAAAAGATTTGAGGTTCAAAGCTTAATTTCCTGAAAAAAGAAAAGAAAGTTCTTTTGGCAAAAAGGACAGGAAAAAGCTTGAAGATTGTTAAAGCCAACGCAAATGTGGATAAACTTGTCTTTATTAGGAGAAATGATTCTACTTAAATAGTAGACAAGGGACGGTGATCACTCATTAGAAAGACAGAGTGGCTGAGGGGGTCACGTTGGGATGAGGTCATACCAGGATCAATCACAGACAGGTACAATAATCTGGAATAGGTGGATATTGGACCAGACCCATTTTAAGAAGGCAAGGAATATCCAAAATCAAAAGCAAACCCATCCAAATCTTTGCAGCTATCAATATTTGAAGGCCATATCAAAATAGCATTAATGGCGCAATCTATGATATCTCTCCCCTCAAGATTGGACACAGGGAGTTGATATTTGCAGAGAAATTTGGAGTGAATGCGGGCAAAAAGACGTCCAGAAGACAGTAGTTTTATGGTATACTCAACACTCTTCTTAAAGGTGACCTCACAGGGCCCAACCAAGAGGGAATACAGCTTATGAGCTCTATCACCTGTACAATTCTGGTAGTAGAGAACTAGATCACCTATTTGATACTCAGGGAGGGGGGCTTTAGCAGCATTAGACAGGGAGAGCTCCAGATCCTTGACCTTGTAAGTAGTGGAATACACTGTTGCTTAGATGTCAATGATACAATTGGTTAAGTCTTTAACATGGGCCTCAGGATTTGCAGACACATCAACTTTGATCAAGGGGGTCCCAAGATTGAGGGGGTGGCAGCTTCACGCCCATACAGCATGGAAAAAGGGGACTGGCCAGTTATTTGATGCCTACTTAGTTGGTAAGCAAAGAGAGCATCAGGGAGGAACATATCCAAAATGGGCAGCATTAGAGAGCGTGAGCTTCCTCATTATAGACACAAGGGTGGAGTTTGTTTGTTCAACAGTTACATTGGTTGAGGGTTATATGGCGCAGAGAACAATTGGCAGGTCCCCATTGCTTTGACAATAGAAGTGATGAGGTGAGCATTAAAGTTGGTACCATTGTCAGAAAGCTGGACTTTAGAGCAGCCATGTTGATAGAAGATGTCTTGCAGCAAGAAAGTAGCTGTGGTCTTGGCAGCTATATCTTTTGTTGCTCAGGCTTTGACCCATTTGCTAAAATGGTCTACGGCAAATAAGATAAATTAACATCCCAACCTAGACCAAGGGAAAGGCCCAACAGCATCAATACTCACTGTGTGGAAGGCATGCTTTGGAAGGATGAGCTTGAACTGGTGTTGGGACGGGCAAGGGTGTTGGAGCTGACAGGAATGACAGGAGGCAAGGACATCAGGGATCAGGATGCACATGTTTTCCCAATAGAAGTTTTTGCACAACCAGTCATGAGTCTTTACTATGCCTCCATGTCCAGTGTCAATGTGAGCTTGGAGGATAATGGCTATCCTCATACTAGGGCAAACGTAGGGTAGGTAGGCATTGTTAACCTTTTTGAAGTGCTGTCTATCACAAATTACAGTGTCCTTGGATAGGGTCTGTAACGCCAAGAAAATATCTTCTGGCTCAGTGGTTCAAGAGTCAGGATACCCTATTATTTGTATAGGCAATCAGCGTCAGCGTGGTGGATAGCTAGAATTGGCATCCTTGACAGGCCATCAGTGCTCTGATTTTTGGCCCCAGGACGGTGTATCACAATGAAATCATATCCTTGTAGACACAGAGCCCAACACGCTAATTGACCTTCAGGCTCTTTTAGCTGCTGCAGCTATTTGAGAGAGGAGTGATCTGTGACCACCGTGAAGTGGGTCTTATGAATGTAGTGCCAAAACTGTTTCACCGCATGCAGCACTGCCAAGCCTTCCTTCTCAGTGACGCTGTAGTTCTTCTTGTGCTTATTGAGGACCCGCAAAGAGTAAGCTACAGGTCAGTCCACGCCTTCATTGTCAAGCTGGGTGAGGATAGCACCCACAGCTACTCCACTAGCGTCAGTATACAAGATGAACTCTTTATCATAATATGGATAGACCAAGATAGGAGCCTCTTTGAGCTTGGCCTTCAACACTTCAAATGCTTGTTGTTGGCTTTCTGTCCATTTGAAGGGGACGTTGCAAAGCAACTGGACAAATGGTTCACTCAGTTCAGCAAAATTAGGTATGAACTGTCAGTAGTAGCCCATCATTCCAAGTAATACTTAACCTCTCAAAGATTTGTGGGAGGTAGCATCTTGTTGATGGCTTCCACCTTGTTATTCATGGGATGGATTCCAGTTTGATTGACCTTATGACCAAAGAATTCAAGACGTTCTTTAAAGAAGAGGGCACTTGGAGGGTTTGAGTTTCATGCCAGCTTTGCAAATCTTGATGAAAATAGCCTTGAGGTGTTCCAAGTGGTTGGTAAAGTTATTGCTAAATACAGTGATGTCATCAAGGTAAACAAGGATGCAAGAGAGCTTTAGGTCTTGTAGGATGGAGTCCATAGCTTGTTGAAATGTAGCAGTGGCATTGCAGAGTCCCTGGGGCATACAAGTGGATTCAAAAAGGCATTCTGAGGTGATAAGCACAGCCTTTTCTCTATCTTCAGGAGATAAGTCAACTTATCAGTAGCCAGAGGCTAGATCCATGGCTGAGAAAAACTTTGAATCACCCAGCTGTCTGAGAGCATTGTCAATTCTGGGTAGGGGGTATGAGTCTTTCTTAGTGAGGGAGTTCAGGCGGCAATAGTCCATTACAATGCAATGTCCTCCATCTTTCTTTTTGAGAATCAGTAACAGAGAAGCCCAAGGACTTTGGGAAGGGACCAGTAACCCAGCATCTAGAATTTGCTTGAGTTCTTTAGACACTTGAGCATCCTCCACCCTACTACAGCGGTATGGTTTGGCACAAAAAGGGGTGCATCCCCAGTATTGATCTGATGGATGGCTCCCTTAGCCAGGCAATAATCTGTAGGTCCAGAGGCAAAGATGTTGCTAAACTGATTGAGAAGGTCTAACATGTCTTTTTGTTGAACAGGAGACAGTTGGGGGAAATCAGCAGCATAGAACAAGAAGATAACTTGAGGATTGTCTTCAGGTAGATTGAAATCACTAAAAGTTCCAAAGGGGTAGAGGGAGGCCACTTGTTCTGCTCCCAGTATACAACCATGCCCTACAACCTGGCCTTGGGTCACCTGCATGGGCAGGGCCGTCAGGTTGGCAAGCAGTAATTGTACGGGCTCTTTGTGGGTTTGATCTAGAATCCCAGGACACAGGTGGGGCTCTTTACAGCTTAGGGATTCAGGTGAGTAGAGTTCCAAGAACAACTTTTCAAGTAGCTTATAAGAAATCTGGGAATCAATCACCACTTGAGAGCCTGGGGGAATGGTGATAGCTGCTGGTGCTAGTAGGATTACCCCTTCTTCCGCAGGGAAGGAAGGAGGATGGGTACATATGTTGGAGGAGTGAGTCCTATACTTGAGAGATAAGATACCCGTAGGGTATTCAAGCACTCAAGTTTTAAGACGTTTTCCTGAGAGGCGCAGAGGTTCCTCAAAAATCAAAGGAAAAAAATATCCTAAGAGCAAAAGGTATCCATCTTGTAAGTTTACAATCCCGTTATATTCTCAGAGGAATTGAGTACCAACCAAGAGGTCATAGCTTTTGTTCTCAAGGACTACAGCAGGGGAAGCAATGAGGAGTTTCCCAAACCTCATGGGTAGAGCAGAGTAGGCACCAATGGCCCGTGTTTTTGCTATGCCAGCTGTGCCATACAACTGAGTGTAGTTGAGGTCAGGGGCCAACTTAAGTTTCTTCATCAGTTTTGAAGATACTACATTGACTGGAGAGCCTGTGTCCAAGATAGCTTTGATTTTAACCTTTTGGATTGATACTTTCATGTGAGTTATATCTTTCCCAAAGGGGGGCAAGACTGCCAACACATCTTGCGCAGCCTCTAGATCTTTTTCCCATTTAGCTAGCATGTACTTTAATACAGGAATCTCCCTATATACAGTCTGTAGCAGGAGAGATACAGTTAAATTTTGGAAGAGATCTTTGGCTAGCTTGGTTGCTTCCTCAGAAGAATCAACCAAGACGGGAGGTTGATGGGCTTGAGCTAGGTAAGGGCAAGCCACCATGGATTTAGCTTCACTTGCAGGTACTTGGGAAGTGGTGGTGGTCTTCCCAGAGCAAAGCTTGTATGGGACAGGGATATTTTCTGGAAAAGCCAAGACAGAATAGCCATAACTATCATAATCTTCATTATAAGAATCTTCAGGCTCTGAATCACTGGAGAGATTTTGAAATAGATGAAGGATAGTTGGGACAGAGGAAGAGGGAGCTTCCTCATCAGAAAGAAGATCAGGGGGAGACAGGGGTGATTGTTCAGCAGAGAGCGTCTCTGTCTCTAAGCTGACCTCTCTTTTCCCGCCTGTTCCTTGGGGTCATAACCTTCCACTCAGGGATTGATGTAGGTAAGCAAGTGGTGCCTAATTTGGCCACAATTATGACATCCTTGCCTCTTAGCCTATCCATCAGCACCTAGGGTCATAATGTGCTGCGTACAAGAGGTAGTTGCAGCATTGCTAGCTTTATTTTCATGTACCACTGTACCTCCATGGGTTAAATGCATGTCTTGCAAGAGCGTCTTAATGCTCTTCATAGAAGTGAGCAAAGCCTTGTGTGCCTTAAAGTGTAGGCATAAAAGCTGGTTCACCTTCAAAGCATTTTAACAAGCTGTGCAGGCTTCCCGGGGCGTTAACTGTCAACTGGTGATTAACTGCTGGCCTTCAATGTAGAAACAATCTGCAAACTCAGCCAGGGTTTACTTGGGCTTAAAGGCAATGTGCATAAATGCATCTTTCTTGACTTCTAAGCTGAGATCTCCTCCAAACTCCTCAATCAGGAGGTGCTTCATGTCTTCCCAAGTGATAATGGAGGGAAGCTTGGGGACCACAACTTCCTGGCAAGTGGGATGGTGACAGGTGAGGATGTGTTTCTTTTTGAGCTCATTGGTAGCCCTACGCATTGCAGTTTTGTAAATGGTTAGAAAGGCGGTAATGGTAGAGGTTTTAGGATCAAATATCTGCTTGAAGGTTATTTGTAGTTTGGGTTGATGAACAAGGACAAGGATTGACTGTTTTCACCAGGGTTGAGGACGTTAATATGAGGGTTGCCTTCAAGCTTGGATTCAGCAGCAGGTTTTCTAGCCCAGAGGATTCAATGGCTTTCCTCTAGAGTATCCAAGGTAGAGCTGTTCTGCCCACTAATATCCCTAGCAGTGGCAGCAGCAGTCCCAAATTTGTCAATCTTTATTTGTTGTAATGCCAAGGTGCCAGCAATCCCATTGACACAAGTAGCCAGAGAAGTGGTCTGAGCAACCAAGGGGACAACCTGTCCATTTAGGGTCTTGGTAAAGCAGAAGAGGTTTTGTACCTCTCTTTCCAATGTGTCTTGCCTATTAGCTACATCATTTGTCACTTCTGCAAGCTGATCTAGTGCATGTGTGCAGTTGACCCAGGGCCGACCTTCCAAACCAGGGCAACAACCATGATTGTCATGAGCGGGAGTATTAACAACTTCACCTTCTTGTCATCTTCAGATTCAGATGACAAATCCTCAGAATTAGAGAGGCACTGTCTTAAGGACTTGATTTCACCTTGCAAGGTAGCCACCTGATCAGTGAGGGAGGCAATACAAGGGTCAGGCATTGGTTTGACTGGAGGGGTGTTATGAACAGAAGCTTGACGTTGAGTGGTGGTCTTGAGTTTGGCAATTGCCTCCCATACCTTGGTTTCAAATCAGATGGGGCCTCAACAGGAGGAGTGGGAGGAGTCACCTTGATAGAAGCTACCCTGTCATCCACATAATTTTGCATCTGGTATAGATTGTTGCCTATTGCAGCCTTATCCAGACTGTATTGATGCTGCAGATGGCGGCTCCAAGTATCAACATGAGCTCCTACCAATTCAAATTGTGAGTTGACATGCTCCCTGAATTGATTAAGTTCACTAAACAGAGTTTCAAAATCCTGGCAATAGTTTAGCAGAAAGGCCTTGATTTGCCCATGCCACGCTGCCTGATGTTCATCCAATTTTCATAGTTGGTCCTTGATGTATCCAGGGAGCAAGTAACAAAGGGAGTTTGGGGAAAAGGTTAAGTACTTCTGTGATATCAGTGAATTGCGCTGGTTGTTGGAAATACACACAAAGAGACTGTGGGACCATTCTTGATAGGCCATATTTTGAGCATGGTTATTTGAGACGGCAGTGGCTACAGCATTTAATAGTTGATTCTGGGATCCTAAGGCAAGTTGATGGTGAACTAGGGCAGGTTGGATGAACTGGTTGACCAACACACCAATTGTATCCATGGATTCCATCAGTCAGGGGGAGTCCAAAGTCCAAAAGGAAAGAAGACATGTCTTCAGAAGCATACCCAGGACAGAGACCAGGGATAGTGTGCATTGCCACAGTGCCAAAATGGAGAAGGGAGAAGGCGGCAGCACAAGCTTGCTTGTAATTGAGAGAAAAAGATGGAAGGGGGCCCATGCGGGCCCAGGAGACAGAACCAATACCATAGGATTTGAGGGGGCATTGGTGATGTCTTCTTCTAGAGGGGGACTAGAGACTTTAGGTTGTTTGGGTACTTCAGAAACAAAGGGGGAAGGACCAGAGAATGCACAAGGGAACAGGGTAACCAAGGGGCTTGCAGCTCCTGTAGTGAGCACCATTTTGTTGTGTTTGGCTCCTAGGAACAACATCCAGGAGGACACAGCAGGAAATCTTTATAACAAAAGATTTAAGGTTCAAAGCTAGCCTTGGGTTAGCCTTTAGGGCAAAATTAAGGGCATGTACCTTAATTTTCTGGAAAACGAGAAGAGAAAGTTCTTTTGGCAAAAAGGACAGGAAAAAGCTTGAAGATTATTAAAGCCAACACAAATGTGGATAAACTTGTCTTTATTAAGAGAAATGATTCTATTTAAATAGTAGACAAGGGATGGTGATTACTCATTAGAAAGACAGAGTGGCTGAGGGGGTCCTGTTGGGATGAGGTCATACCAGGATCAATCACAGACAGTTACAATAATCTGGAATAGGTGGATATTGGACCAGACCCATTTTCAGAAGGCAAGAAATATCTGAAATAAAAAGCAAAGCCAGCCAAATCTTTGCAGCTATAGTATTTGAAGGCCATAACAAAATAGCATTAATGGCGCAATTTACAACAAGAATAGCCCCAATTGTGTACATGGCCTTCCAGACCAGGCCGTGTCCCATGTGGGAGTCTAGCTAGACTCTGGCATGGGCTGTGACAGTTTTAAAAAGTGTGCATTTGTGTGTGCAGGGGCCTGCTCTCGGCTTAGGCTCATGCTGTGACATTTTTGTCTTCCAGATGCTATGATGTCACATCAAATGAAATTTAATACAACCAATATATGGGTCATTATTTGTTAGATTAATCTGTTTCCTATTAACTGTGCTACTTAAAACTTTAAAATTTTGTTTTAATTTTCTTATCAATAAATTTAAGTAATTACAACAATTTTATCAAAATAAATCTTATTTAATCCTTATAATATAAAAACCTATATTAAATTAATCATTTTCTACTTACAGCTAAATTAAACTGTATTAAAAGCTAGTAACAATCTTATTTCATATACCATTATTTCTTGAAAGCTGATTAGTACAAAATGACATCATTCTAAAAAGAGCAACATAAAAATACAATAAAAACTAATATGATGCTTTTTGTTGGAAATCAAATTGTTGCCTAAAATCTTAGCTTTTTTAAAATATTTAATTTAAAACATAATAATTTTTGAATCCCTCTTTTAAAAAGAGGGCAGATAGCTTTTTTTGCATATTTAATAAATATTAAATAATTTTGGATTTTTTTAAAAAAATCTAGTAAAAAGTTAAAAAACTAAAACTAAAATTAAAACTGAACTTTTATTGAAATTTCAGTGATCTCATTTAGCATAAGTAATTTATTCTTAAGTTAGATTTTATAGAAAATATATAATAAGAACTTATAAGAGAGTAAAAGTTTTCTTTTCAAAATTTTAAGTATTTAATATTAATAAAATAGCTTTATACAACTATTTAATAAAATTATATTTTTATACTGTATGCTAGAGATAATATGTATAAAAAAATTCAAGCATAAAAAAGAATGTATCAAAATCTTGCTTTATTTAATTAAATTTTATAAAGGTTTAAATTTATTTAAACTGAATTGAAAATGATCTTAGTCATTGTATCTATAAAAATAAGATATCAATTTTATTATACAAGCAAATATTTATATGTGATTAAAAATAACATTTTTGTTTTGATAGATTTAAAATATATAAATTTCATTTTTTAAGAACTGTTAAAAGTTATAATAAACTTAAGTTTATTTAAAAAAGGTTTTTGAGTTGGTTACTAAAAGTAAGCTAAATAATGATTTATACTTTAAATTTAGTTTACTGATTAAAATATCATACTTTAAGAGTTAATTAGCATATTTTATTTCAAATAATAATTTTATAAGCTTACATTCAAAGCCACTTCAAGATACTAAATTGGTATTGAAATATAAAGTTGCAGCACAATTCTGAAAGCTGAGATTAAGGGCTTTATAATGATACTAGTTTGAGAGAGATTGAAGTACTATTTGTCGAGATATCAACAGTTAACTAGAATATAAAAAGGGGTAAATAAACAATGATATCAGACTTCAGGGGTGATATTAATAAATTAAGGAGATCAGTTGGGGGTCAGTTGGGGATTTATGCCTGTAGTGCAAAAGCTCAGCTAACATGGTATTTAAACAGCTCAACTTTACAGAAATTTACTTTACAATCTACACCTTTACTCCTCTCTGATAACTGCACATCTATTTCCAAGCAAGAACTGCCTGAACCAAGCCAAGGAACCCAACCACTATCATTATGGAACCTATCAAGTTTGCACCTCAGATGACACCCTTCTTCTCACTGGGGGCTTTTACTAAGAGAGAAAGAATCTCTATGCTTAAACAAGCATTCCTTTTTACTGCTGACAGTGATCTTAACAGCTTTGTTGAGCATTTCTTATTAAAAACAGAGTTTGGAAAAAGTACCTTCTTACCTGTCATACAAAATTCTAAGACAGATGATTTCCTTAACAACCTAAAGGAATTGATGTCAGAGTCCCCTGCCAAGCATCTTCCTTCCCTAAGAGCATTGATTACATCAAGCTACAGTCTGAAAGAGCTTTGGGATTGTGGATTTAAAACGACAAAAAATGAGTATTCATATTCTAAAAAAAATAAAAAATGCTAAAAAAGCATCATTAAATTCAAAAAATAAAAAAGGAAAAAATGATTCAGTAAAGAAAGAAAACATAAAAAATATTTTAAAACATATTAAAAAATTCATTTCCAACTAGCCAATTCACTAAAAAATGCCCTGGATTGATTTATGAAGAATTACAAAAAGAGTTGAGTGAATACTCAACTAAAATAAAATACTCATTATTGAAAACAAAAAAGAAATTTACGAAGATATGAAAATAAAAAACAATATTTCTATTTCACTTTCCACTTTTTATAAGCTTATTCCTAATAATATAATTAAAATCAAAAAGCAAACTGATATGTGTAACATTTGCAACTTAAAAAAGTCATTAGAAATGAAGAAAAAGGATTTGAGTAAAAAGAAGTTGCCATTGCCTAAATGTATTAAAGAAAATTTGGAATCTATTGACCTAAATGAAAAGTTTTATAAGCATCAAAATAAAGAATATATTAGTGATATAAATAATCTTGATAATAATTCATGTGTTATAGTAATAGACTATAAAGAAAACTTTAAAATAGGTGGGGGCCCTATAGAGACAAATAATTGTTTTTATGAGAAAATACCTATTTCTTTATTAGGATTTGCAATTGCTTTTAAAGAAAATGAGAAAATTAAATATGAGTATCATGACTTTTTATCTGAAATTTTATCTCATGACTCTTTGTTTTCAGGTCAGTGTTTGATAAGTCTGCTTAAAAATAATAAATTTAAGAATATTAAAAATATTAAAGTTTGGACTGATAATGGTAATCATTTCAGATCTTATGAATTCTTATATTATCTTTTTAAAGAGTTACCTAAAATTATAAAAGGAACAATTAAGTTTAATAGATTTTTTGAGTGTCATGGCAAAAGTATTGTTGATGGTCATTTTGGTGTATTATCTAAAATATTTAAACAAAAGGAAAATGAGATGTATATAAAAAATATAAATGATCTCAAAATGGTTTTTGAGAGAGAGGAAGAAAGAAAGGGTCTATATGAGACACTTGTAAATAATTCAGATGTTTTCCAAAAAAAATTTTTCACATCTATGATAGAAAATCTAGGCCTAAAAAAAGCTGGCTTGAAGTCAAAGCATTTTATGTTAATCTTTCATATTTAATGAAAGATGGTGAGCTGTATGTTTCACCTTTGACATTTGAGGATGTTAAGGAGTACTCCAAAATAAATTATTTGTGCAAAGTTCTGCACAGATGACAGAGAAACAAAGAGAGCTGATACTACTAAAGGATTAGTAGGACATGTTCATGAAGTTGGACGTATAACAAAAACTTATATTTCACATAGGGTAAATAGTCTTTTAAATATAACAACTTTTTTTTCTAAAAATAACTAAGAAATTAATTATATGAGCCAAAGATAGGGTAATAGCAATTATAGCTTTGGGGCTGCTATTACTCTCCCATGCAACTCATATATTTAATTCTTGGCTTATTAAAATAGAAAAAAGGGTTTTAGCAAAAAATACAGCTAATAAAAATAAGATTTATTTCTATTATTTGTATAATTTACACTCTTAAACTTTTCTTCAGTAAACTAAGCATTATACTAATGTTCAAAAAACATAAGTTTATGACTTAAATGATACCAAAGAAGTTAAAAGGCTTTAAAATGCTTAATCTGGCGCCTTGGCTTAATCTAACAAATAATGACCCATATTACCAGATTGTCCAATCAATTAATTTTTCTCACAATTTACTGTTTTCCAATAATTTTGATATTTAATTACTTCCATAGATTTAATTTTCAGGTTTTGTGGTATGTGTTAGGATACCAAGAGTACTGTGATGCTCCTTCAAGTAAAGAAAAAGTGGATGCAGGTACTGACTTGGCCCCCAGATGATGAGACCTAACTTTCTTAGGTAGGAGAGGGCCTTTCCCACCACAGCCCAGGGTCCTGTTGCTGGCAAGGCAGAATCAATCAATCCTGTCAGTGTCAGATAAAGCACTTCCAGAATTGACTACTCTGGCCAGTGGCATCAGAAGTGGGTGGAGTTGAGAGGGTCAGTTTGGGTGTTGGGGTGGTTCCATGGGGACCAGGTAGGCAGCAGGATTGTTGTACTTCCCGTTGAAAATCAAAGGGTAGATGGTGATTGCTTTGCTATCACAGACAATTTGGTAGGGCTCCTTGGAAGCGTTTGGGCGGTTGTACCACTGAAAGTCTTCCAATGACCAGGGTTTGTGGTCAGGATTTGGGGGATAATCAGTGAAATGCACAGGGCCAACTGGAGTGTTGGGTGGGAAATAGTAGTCAAAGGCTTTGGTTTTGTCAACTGGCTCTTGGCTTCTAATTTCTGAGGATGAGTACTGGTATAATGTGATTGCAGATAGAAGAGTATCAAAAAATATGTAAGAAATCAGATCAGTGAACCAAATGTTCATAACAACTTTATTGATAAGAATGACAATGCAGAATCTTTTTGGTGCTTCTAGATTATATACTCATTCACATGCAGGTGCATCTGGAAATTTTTCTGGTGCTATCTGGGTGGCAAGGTTTGGCATCTAAATTTTTTTTGGTTGGTTGGCTGATTCATTATCATTTTTGGGGTCTTGAGTAACATTTACTTGGCTTGCTGGTGTTCTATCTTTGCCTGACTGGTCATTGGTTTTGGCAGGTTTAGCTACAGGTGTCATGGGGTCTTTTCCAATTTTGGTTATCATTTTGGGACTGGCTTGAAAGGCATTCCTAAGGCAAAAGCACTTGACTAAAAAGGGGTTTCCAATTGGGAACCCCAAATCACTAAATGAAGGGTGGGCTTTAACTGGGAGTTTTGGGCAGCTAAATTTAGCTTGCCCAGGCCCAGCCAAACGCACCAAGGCTTGGTCATAGCTTTTGGCTTAGGACAGCTCCACAGCTACTGCCAGAGAGGGATTGGTTTCCGCACTTGGGTATTTGTTTTGCAAATCAAACCCAGGTACAGACAAGCTCCTGCTACCTGCTCCCCCTACCTGGTGGCTGGGAGCGGGTTTAAATCCTGTAATTGGATTCAAAATTGTGACTTTTTGGAACATCATGAAAACCTTGTAAATTACTGGCTGTCAGATTATTGCAGACTATGGTATTTTATCATCTGCTAGATAATATTCTAAGTCTTCTAACATTAGGAAAGCACAAAGAACCTGTGACTTTGGCGGAACCTTTGATCTGGAATATTTTTTTGTCATCAGAAGTAGCAAGTCTGACTGGGCCCAAAGCCCAAGGGATTTGGAACAGTTTTTACTTCTTGATATATGTTCATATGTGCTGTCTCTATATTTTACTATAGATAATTATACTTTATGATAACAGTATCATCTTTTTCTCTACTAATAAATATGAAGAGAGTATCACATTAAGTAAAAAGAACTTGAATCAATCATCAAGTCAATAAAGAATCATCAGTCTTTTATTCTAATGGACTGGCTTTAAGGCAGCCCGCCAGCCTGTGTTTTATCCAAGTTAGCTCACGATGCTAAAAGAGACTGAAGTAACATTAGGTCAACACAGCAGAAGGCCCTTCCTTTTTAGGGTGGTTTTAATGGAAGGCTTGATTGAAATCTTCCACAGATTGGTATCCTTTCTGTCTACCTGTGCCACTTCCTGGACTATCTAGCCAGTGGTAGGCTACTAGTTCACTGAGATGATTGTTTCACTTAATCAGAGCTACTCTAATACAATAGGCTCAAAGCCTTTTTATCTTAGAGTGTTTGGCCTGACGTCCCAGTTTGTTTTGGACTCTCCTAGAAGTGTTTCAAATGGCAGCCCATGTGATGGCCCTTATTCTAGGATATAATTAAATATTAGAATAGTATTTATTATGAGAAGCATGTTTGAGGTGGTTATTGAGAGGAACTAATTAATGAGCAGTAATTGCATGTTCCATTAATAATTGCAATGTATGAATTTGTTACTGTAGATTCAGAACCTGAACGTAAAAATGCGGACTGTCAAATCCTTGGTCCAAATTTCAAGTCACTTTTGCAGAAAACACAGCTGAGTGAAAATTAAAATAATTAATAAAGTTAACCATTTAATTTGACTTTTTTGGTTTATTTAAATTGGAAAAGTTCAAATCCCTTGAGCAGATAACTCAACTAACAAAAGACAAAACTCAGCAAACAAATGTGGGATACATGAATTAGAAATGAGGGATTATAATGTATGATTGGAGATTTCCTGTATGTTAAACAAATCATAGAAATAATATAAAAATTAAAGAATCTGAAATTGTGGGATTGTCAAATCCAAGAACCAAGTTTCAAATCATAATTGCAAGGAATTTGAGATAAATATAATTTATGGGTGTCTCAAAAAGGATGCTAAAGGATCTAGAGTGGATTTGTGCTAATCTTTTAGGAATCATAGGCATTCTCAAAAATCACCCTATTCCATTTTAGGACAGCTAAAATTTAGATCATAATATTCACAAAATTAACATATTTAACAATAAAATTGACTAAAATATACATTCCTCTTCTTGAGTTTAAAATTATAATAAAATTTTTATTATGTTTTCTTCCAACACCAAATAAGTCAACAAGCTGTTCCCTGGCCTTGACAAAATCATGCAGGGCTATGCTGGGTCTTCTAATAGTGAAGCCTCCCTCTATGGCCACTCCCAACTTGCAGGCCCCTCCGCAAGCACCACCCAGGAGTGTGTTCTTTCTCCTGTGTCCTCAAGCATGGTCCTGTTTGCCCACCATAGACAGGCAGCTGCTAACCCAAATCATATAGCAACACTGGCATCTGTAATTGACCAAGTGAGCCATGGGGCCACCAATGGAAGACAGAATCCAGAAACAGCCAATCAGATGGTACTGTCTGGTTCTCAAAGTAGACACACCCCGCCTCTAGCTAATCAGCCTGCAAGGCACAGAAGAAAATTAATCACTCTGGAGGTTGTTCTTGAAATGGTTTAAAAGTGAGGGATGCTTATGTCCCTTGGGGAAATTGCAGCTGCAATGGGTTTTGCAAAGTCTACTGTGGCTGCAACCCTGCAAGCCCATAGCAACTGTGGCCCTCCTACCAAGAAGACCCCAGATGGTGCCTGTTCTTTGACTGAAGGTGAAAAAGCCCACCCTCTTGTGATGGCTATCATGGAGTGTGACCCGTGGATGCCCCTGGTCCAGGTCTGTCTCCAACAGCAACTGTGGTAAGTTTGACTCCCTGGTGATTGACTCCCTGGTACTTGACAATTTTTCAAGTGCCAGGGAGTTGAGTGCCGCATATTTGAATCTATTAGTATTTTTGGCTTAACCAATTTTAAGCTAATTTTCACTAGTATTTAGGGGTTTGAAACCAAAAACCAAGGTTAAATTTACTTGAACTTGACTCCGTTTAATAATTTGGTTAGCTAAAATACCAATTTAAGGGGCAATTTATAAGTAAATTAAATAATAGAAATGAAAAAAACTTGTGTTCAACACTCTAAAAGAAAAAGTGGCCAGTTTGACACTTTTTAAGCCAAATCCTAATTTTATTAATAAAACACATATGCACTTATATAAATTTTATTATTTACTATTATGTTTATTATTAGTGTACATAGTTGTTGATTAAGCTTCCAAGCACCACTATACTGAATATAGTGGTATAGTCATCAATCAAATACCCCACTTTTTTACATTATTTCATTTCCAGGTTTGTGGATTAACTGGTGCCACATAAATCAAGCCCAATTTATTAAGAGATTTCATATGTAATTTATAAAAAACAGAAACTTGACTCCCCCTCTGCTTGACTATATCCACTTGCCACAATCAGTTTTGGATTTAACTAATCACAGGCTTGGAATTAAGGCTAAATTAATAAGTGACACACTATGAGCGCCACTTGACACCCATCCACTTGACACTTTAACTTTGGGATTAGTACAGAGAGCTTCTTAACGTTTTAACCAGCACTATGGTAAATAATTCACTCCCAGCTCCTCACAGCACATTATTATCACTAATAAACACATTTTCACTCATTTACTTTTTTGACTTATGTTGTATTTTTCTTTTAATTTTTGAGCATATGAAACTGCCTTGCTTTTGGGTTAACTTTTACTTTACTTTACCTCTGTGTTTTATATCTTTCATACTTCTTTATTTACAATGCTAAACTTTTCTTTAGACAAAATCAAACAAGAACAGTCAACAGCCCAAGCGCCAAGCCTCCAAGGGCTCCAAAGAAACTACCTCCACTCCCAAGAATGCCAAGAAGCCTGTAAAGGCAAATTCTCCAACCCAACTCCTCTTACTCCATCTCCTCCCCCCTCCACCCTCATCTTCCACATCCCCTTCACCTTCCCCCAAAAATTCCTCCCCCAATAAATCTGATGGTGATCCTACCAACCACTCCTTTTATCACTCAGAGGCCAACTCTGAGCCCACATTTTTCTTCTGGTAAGAAAAAGGAGACTTCCAAGCAGGCCTCAAATAACCCTCCCCTCCCCCTCCTGATGGCTCTTCCCCCCTCCCTCATCTGATCCCCAAGATGAGCCAGAGGAGTACTCCAAGAAGTTGAAAGCTTCTGATAATGTGGCTTGGGATCCACTGGCCATCCACAATATCTGTAATGTGGACGGAGAGTTTAAAGTCCCCAAGTGCTTCCCCTGTTTTTTCCCAATTATGTCTGTTAAGGGCAGCCCTGGCTACGTAGATGATAACTACATTTTTAGCTGTAATAATCAAAAGCGCGCCACCAAGAGCAAGCACTTTGTATGTGAGAATAAGACTTGCGGGGCCTGGCTAAACACTGAAGACTGGAAGTGAGTAACTGCAGAGAAGAGGGAGCACTCTTGTGAGCCCCCCAATCATTTAATAACCTGGATGTTAAAATGGTACCTGGCCCAGGTGATCCCAACATCCTCTCACCTCTGAGCATCTGATCTGGCTATTAAAGCCCTGCAGCACTTAAAACCCAACAATCTCAAGTTGGTGCCAACTCAAGAGAAGTTGGTTAAGTTCATAAGCAATAAGTGTATTGCAGCTAATCCCCCTCCCCCCAAGGCTTTGGACATCCTCTCAGAGCTTACGCTCACCCACAAGCTAGAGCAGCTTTTGAGTGGGGATTGCTTCCTCCTCCATGACAACAGGCCTGCCACTAAAGACCACATAATCTGCTACTCAACTCAGAAGAACCTGATGGAGTTGAAAAGGGCTTCAACCTGGGTAGTTGATGGTACCTTTGTCACTTGCCCCCAGATGTTCAAGCAGCTCTGGATGATCTATGCCCAGATTGACATCTGGGTGATTTCACTTGTGTTCTTTCTTCTTCCTGGGGACACTGAGGCCATTTAAACCTGTGCTTTTACCATCCTCTGTCAAGCACTTTCCCTCCTTCCTGACAACAACAATACCAAGAAAATCCCCCTAAACCCACACCAACCCTCCTGCCTCTGACAAAGACCAGGCCATCCTGGACTTGGAGGAAAAAGTAAGGCAGAGAGCTCTGGGGCCTCACATTTGCATCATGGACTTTGAGCCTGCTCAGTTCAATTCATTTAAGCAGCTGTTTAGCAGGGATGTCACTTTCACTTCCAGACAAGAAGTTTCTTGGAATGTGTAGGCCCATGCCAAGCTAAGTAGGTTGAGCCGGAGGGACACTTTGGACACCTGCAAATTTTTTTTTGCACAATTTAGTACCTTGGCTTTTTTAAAGCCAGAGCACATTGTGCAGGGGTTCCAGGTTCTCTCAAAGGATCCTTACGTAGTAAAGCACTCAGAGTTCAAGCCTTTCCTCAAGTACTTTGAGCCCCAGTGGATTGGGAAGGTTGTCACGCAGAGGCAGGGCAAGGCCCATGCCAAGGCCAGCTGGAATGTGTACCAGGCAGCAGTGAATGGTGAGCTCAAGACCACCTCAGCGCTAGAGACTTATAACAAACACCTCAAGGCCAACTTTGGGCTCCACCCAAAATTCAGTAAGTTTTTTTCCCTCCTGCAGCACAAACAGGAGAAAACCATCTCCAAGCTGTGTGACTTGGCAAACCGTGTCCCCCCCACCAAGCCCATAACCCGCTCCACCCTCTTCACAAAGGCCATTCAAAATGTGGGCAAGCATAAATTCAAGGCCTCAGAGATCAAGCAGCAGCTTGAGCTCATTGCAACTGCCCTCCTGAAAGGGGCTAAAATAAAAAGGGGGGAGAAAGATGAAGAGTAAACTTGCTTGCTTGCTTCTATGGTTTGAACTTTTAACTTTTTAGCTTTAATTTTTAATTTTTAGTTTTGATCAATAAGTTTTTATTTTTATTTTTTCTATTTTTTGATTTAATTAGATAGCACTGATTATTTTATGTATACATGGTAAGTTTGAGATGAATAGTTTTATTTGAAAGTGATTGAAATATCTTAATTTTTATTAATTTCCTAATAAAACATAAGATATTCACATTTATTATTTATATGAACTATATAAAATAAATATTATAATTATTCTATTTTGCATAACTTCTATTGTTGTGTTTGTGTTTATTTTTATCTCATTGGAATTTTGTTTTTATGGGAATAAAAAATATTTTTATAATAAAGAGTGTAAATTACATAGTATAATGAGAAACAGTTGATTTTTTCTCCTTATTCTTATTAATTAAGGTACTTCTTTATTGCATTTTTGAGCTCTCTGGGGTCACTTTAGTATACCATAGCTTAAGGCTTAATTTTTTATATTAAAAGTTTTCAGTACATCAAGATCCGTTAATTAAAAAAGTGTCAATTTCCAGTTGTCAATCAGGGAAAAAGCTGAATTCTCACTTTACTATAATGTCAACTACTAGGGAGTCAAGAAACAGGGAGTTGATAACCAAGGAGTTGGACTTACCACAGTTGCCTCTTCAACTGGGACTCCACAGCATTTTCACCAATAAGAGAACAGTGAATTTTTGGATGCACAGAGTTGTGGTTGCCACCAGACTCTTGTCCAATCAGGTTCTCAGTGGCCCTGTTTTGGTGGACACTGACCCCTATGATTCTACCATCATCAATTTTATTAAAGGAAGGTCAATAAGGGCCCGTAATGATGTAATCTTCCTGTCAAATTCCAAGATTTTGGCAAGTATTAAAGACTTTGGGGAAAAGCAAAACCAGTCTGATGTATACAAGCGCGGCCCAATCTTGTATTGTTTTGTTGGGTTTTATTGGCGGTTTCCCCATTGGGCGTCAATTAATACTAAGCAATATCAAACACCACAGATGGATATGCCCACCAGACAGAGCTCAAGGTCATGCTGGAGGAGTGGGCTACCCAAAATGCCGTGTATACAGTTATACTGAGTGCAGAGATGGGGCAGCGGGAATGGGCAACACAAGAAATCAGGACTGCGGGACATACCTGTTGGTCCTACCCCATCAACCACACCAACACACATCTTGCTTATGTATGTCTCTATAATTTTGGTTCCACACTTGAGCACTTAAATCCTGCCACATACAACAAACTATGCACCCAAATTGATAAGGGTTATGAGCTTTTCCCTTCCTTGTTTGTCTAGGACCTATCAGATCTTGTCTTTTTCTATGCAAGTGACGTTGATAAGTCCAGAAAAGACTCCTGCCTCCCCCCCAAGCCAATCTATTTGTTTCACCAATACTGCATATGTGATGGAAGACAAATTTGAGCAATTGAAGCACTCAGCTTTTGCTGCCCCTTCCCAGTCAACCAACTCTGCCTCTCCATCAAGCCATCCGCCTTCCAACCCTGACTCCCAAACCACCGCCCATTCCCCCACTATATCTGATGCTGTTCCTTTCACAGGCACAGATGAAGGCAATGTTCATTCTGCCCATTCTCTCCCCTTCTTGTCCTTTGATGAGTAAAATAAATTTTTTCTTTGTGACAACTTATTAAAATTACTATTTCTCTTTCAATTCAAATTAATAATATTTCTTTTACATTGTTAGCATTTCCCATATTTAAAAAATGTGATGTACATTTGATGTGGTAACATATAATTATTTGCATGATTATTTTCATTATCAATAATAAATTAAAGACCATAAATGTAAATATTGCATTAGAATATTGCAATTAGATGTCGACTCTTGATATTTAGACATTTTGTGCTAAACTCAATGCATTTTAATTAATAAAATCCATTGTAAACTTGGCCTTTTTCATTGTAATTTATTGAAATGAACTGTGTTTATATTAGAGAGCCATTAAAGCTTAGTAAAAATATTGATACATAGTGCATTTTACAGCCTGTATATTTACCTATTGGTAATAATTCTGTAAACTTTTCAGTCAGATTTTGCAAAGTAATGATAATGTAATGGATTAATAAATTACTGTTTATTAATTCATTACATTATCATTACTTTGCAAAATCTGACTGAAAAGTTTACAGAATTATTACCAATAGGTAAATATACAGGCTGTAAAATGCACTATGTATCAATATTTTTACTAAGCTTTAATGGCTCTCTAATATAAACACAGTCCATTTCAATAAATTACAATGAAAAAGGCCAAGTTTACAATGGATTTTATTAAACAAAATGCATTGAGTTTAGCACAAAATGTCTAAATATCAAGAGTCGACATCTAATTGCAATATTCTAATGCAATATTTACATTTATGGTCTTTAATTTATTAATGATGATGAAAAATATTTATGTGTTGAGGGTAGTACTATAAAAACCAGTTTTTTGATGGAATTCAAACAAAATGTCAACAATCTACAGCCTTATCAACAAATTAGAGTCAGCCCTCCAAAAGGTTGTTAAGCTTGAACATAACATAAGGAAAATTGTGGTAAATTGACTGGGAAATGAGGGAAAGGCCTTGGTCCAGAATAATGAAACCGCAAAAAATAGCCTGGGAACAATAGTCAGCAAAGAACACAAAGAAATAGTTTTAAATCAAAAAGAAATACTCAAGCAGTTAGATTTCAAAAGTAAAAGCTACAACTTGTGGGAATTTGAAAAAACCAATAGAAAGAATACTCAAAAAATCAAACTAATTGAAGAAAATGAAAGCTTAAAGGAAATTAACACCAATGAAGAGGAAATCAACCAAATGGAAACAGATGAAAACAAAGCACAAGCAAGAAGCAGGAGAGCTTCAAGAAATACTGAAAATTTATCAAATGAAAATCAAGAGGAAGAACAAGTTGCAAGAAAAATAAAGAAAATCAAGCCCAGAAAAATAAATGAAGAGCAGCCAACACTCATGAAGTTTGCTGAAGGGGTGCCTGTGGCTGAGGGGCTGCAGGGGAAACAATTAGTAAGTCTTTTTTATGCTTTACTTGTATTTACTTTAGTTATAACTAGGAATGGGGACAAGGTTGCAGAAGTGGCAGCTTTTACACCAAGTTGGTTCTACAAAAGTGTACAATACACCATCTTGAATGACGCCATCTCAAAAATGTGTCCAAAAATGCCATCTAGAAAGACGCCATCTCATACCCTATCTCAGATTTCTGACTAAACTGCACCAGATAACTTAAAATATTGATAAAAGCCCAAATCGTTTCAAAAACTATAAAAAAACATATGAATAGACTCAAAATCATCTAAGGATTTCAAATCTGCAATAAAAATGTGGGGTCAGCTAATACTGACTATAGTGTGCAAAGCTCCAAAGTCAACATATCCTAAAACGGTACTATTTTTGTATTAAATTTTAACACTATATTAAGTATATATATACATATTAAAAGTTTAAAAAAGCATACAGCTAGACTCAAAACCATCCAAGGATTTATTAATCTGCAATAAAAATATGGGGTCATCTAATACCAACTATAGTGCACAAAGCTCCAAAGTCAACATATCCTAAAACAGTGCTATTTTTGTATTAAATTTTAACATTGAATTAAACATGTATATACTAAAAATAAAGTTAAAATCAAACATTTAGGAAAGAAATTCATTGTTAAAGAAAGTGGACTATAAATTAGATCCAAGGGCCGTGGCAATGTCTTTGAGATGGGTAAGGCAGCCCTCTCTGGTGTAATAGGCCAAAACTGCTTTGGTAACACTTGCAAACTTGACCTGCTGGCCAGCATGCTTGGCTAAAAAAGCTTTGCTTTTGACAGCCTGGGAGTATAGCTGATCTCCATGTGCATGCTGAATCTTCAGCTTGTTGACTATCACATTGAACATGGTCTTTTTTACCTTAACCAGGAAAGAAAATTGATTGTGCTAATCTTCAAGTGAGGAGGTGGTCTTTGTTACACCTTCTTTGACCTGCTCATAGCAGTTCCAATTAATTGAGTTGCTGCCCTTGCAGATGCGGCAATGTCCCTGGAATACACCCACCCACTGGTGCTTGAAATACTATATGAAAGAAGAAATGCTTCTTGGTTTGCAAGAATGTAATTGTTGTTTAGAAGCTTGTTGTAAAAAATGTTAACCTCTTCCTTTCTGACCATGGCCAGAGCAGCAAAGCAATTGAATATCTTTCGGCCTCCTTTGTACCATTTTTAAATACCAGCTTATTGAGGGCTGGGTTTTTCATCAGGTTCTTGCGCAGAGCCTGGTAGTAGTAAAAGAAGCAGCCTTGGGGTCTGCTCCTAAATACCTTGATAAAGGTGTTGGCCTGTGCAGCCTCAAAATCAACCATCAACATAGTATGGTAGGGAAGGAACTCTGGCGCCTTTTTGGTTATGGCCTGTTTCTCTTGGTTAGCCTCTGGGCTGACCTTCTTCTTCTTGTAGCCCCTTTTCTCAGTTGGCTCTTCTTCAAGCGTAGGCAAGATGGCATCCAGTTTTTGCTTGAGTATATTAAAGGTGTGAATGTAAGTCTCTTCCCTTTTATTAGGGAGAAAGAAGAAGACAAAGGGGATGGTATGTTCATTGACCTGACCATGGATGGCCCAAAGCTGATAAAATAGCTTTAGACAAGAGGCAAAAGTCCTATTGGCAAACCAGGTATCACACTTTAGAAGGCGCACAAGGTCCTCTTGTGTTGAAAAGCACAAAATACAGTTTTGTGAACCTTACCTGTTGTCATGTAGCAGAAAGGGATTTCCAAGCATGGTAGTATTCTGGACTTCTGAAAGTACAAGCTTGTCAAAACTTCTAGCGCTGACGCCAATATTGGCATCAATTGACCGTTGATCAGTCACATACTGTTGGAGTCTGGTATTTTCTCCAACCTTCTCTCTCTGATTCTTATTCAGGTAAAGGATAGCATGTATTACCATCTCAGTTGAAGTCAATTCCTTGTTGAAAGAAATGACTTGGCAAAGATACCAGCGCATAAGATAGTAGAGAATCATATCAGAGCCCAAACAGTCATACTCAATGGTGATCTCCTTGATTTGGGTAAACCCAATTGTAGTCAATTGAGCAGGGCAGCCTGGACTATCAAATTGATAGTAATTGTTTGCCATATGTTTCTCTGGTCATTACACATGAAAAGAAAGTTGTCCTTGATAAAGCCAGCACTCCCCTTCTTGGTCATAATGGGAAACAAGTCAGGGAAAACAGCTGGAACTATAAATTGCCTGTTGACGTTGCAGATATTGGCAACTGCATGTAAGTCCCACTCTAGGATAGGCTCCTCCTCAGAGGCTGCAAAACCATGTACAACAGAGCTGTATTTGGAGACGCTTTCATTCTCATCTTCATCATTGGAGTGGACATGCTCCTCCTGGAGATCAGAGGGGGAGTAGACAAAGAGAGAGTGAGGAGGGGTGGGGCTATCAGCCTTGGGCTTGGGAGAAGGCGTGGGGGTCTTGGCAGGCTTTTTTATTTAGGAGTCTGCTTGGAGAGGGTAGTCTTGGGCTTTCTTGTCTGAGCAGGAGCGGCCGTGCTCTTGGGAGCCTTGGGGGTAGCGTTGTTGGTAGGCTTGGGAGGTATCTAAAAGTGAATTTGCATCAGAAAAGCTCAAATTTGGGGATAATTTTTAAAGAGAAAAATGAGAATGTGTTAAATATAAAAGTAGTCAATATTTCTACATGGAATTGTAGAAAAACTCTTGAATTATATGCCATCAAAATTATTATGCTTTTTATTATGTAAAAATTAAAAATTTATTAGTAGCGCAAGTATGCAAAACTGTGGGTTTTGACTGAAAACTTGCAAGTGAAATGATGTTTTCAAGATGACGTAATTGAGATGCTGTAGCTCAAAATATAGTGTTTTTGACCATTTTTATATTAAATTAACAAATTTCTGGTGGAGCTACCTCAACCAGACCAAAGAGAAAAATTTGATTATTTTTAAAACTAGCTTATACAACTGGGGCTAAAAATTACCCAGTTGTTTAGAGGAGATCAGAAAAAATATATGTATGTAAGATTTCAGACAGTTTCTTACATTTTTTATTTAATTGAGATTTGGCGCTAAATTGTACTTTGTAAAAGTGAAAACAGTCAATTTGTGATGGAGTTCTCTTTATAGCATCCTATGACACCACATGCTAAAATAGGTTAATTCTTAGTACCACATTGGTGGGCGCCACTCCTATTGGACGCTTAGTTGCATAGTAGATTTTGTAATGGGCACATTTTGTACAACAGAAATACCCTCATTACTAAATAAAATCACTAGCAAAACATTAGATTGTTGAAACAAAAATAGAAAAGTTCATACTATGATAAGAAATAAGACTAACATATTAAACATGGTTTTTTGAATGACTGTATTATAGGGGGTAGTACTATAAAAGTGGCGTCAATTTGGGTTAATTTATTATGTAGGGCTTTAAAATGATACCATACTTTATTCCCAATTAAAAAGGGAAAGGCTTGGATTTATAACATAAAAGTATGATTGGTTAGACACACAAAATCAAAAAAAGCGCTGTCACACCGTTTTAATTAAAGCTTAGGCGCCACAGCGCCAACTAGATAAGGTACTTTACGCCGCAGCGCCAACTGAAAATTATTCCAGGCGCTGCCTTTCAAATACTTTAGTTGCTGCAGTGCTGCTTTTCAGTGGGTTGCATTTTGTCTTTACAATTATAAATCTACTACTGATCCAAAATATCTTTTTTCAATTATTTTATTGAGACTAGTGCTTAGAAATATGATTAATAATTAGATTAATATTTTGGGGATTTGGAAATGGAACTGCAGCAGCACTTGATGTAAAAGTAAAGCAGTGCCATGGCATCTAAAATATTTGCAAGGCAGCACTTGGAGCTTTTTTTAGGTGGCGCTTTATGTATGATAGAGACAGCGCAGCGGCGCATGTCACTGGGTATTCTGCAGTAATGATCCAAAATCTACTGCCAATTGAATATATATAAATTTTATATTATAAATTTATGACAATGAGGTTGCAGTAATTCTATTCCATGAGCTCTGTCATGATTGACATCATTGATTTTATACTGCTAATTTATGGAGTTGGCTGCTGTAATCCTAATACGTGAGCTCTGTCATAATTAGCATCATTACTTGGTCAAAATTTCCAACATATCCCCTCACTTGACCAAACACTACTTCCTTTCTTCATCAGATGAATCCCAACTCCAGCAGCAACACCAACACCAACACCAACATGCGCCAAGCCTACAACAAAATGATGGCTTCAATGGACAAAGCAGAGCAGCGTGCTTTTCAAAATATTCTGCACTCAGTTTGTATTGCTTTCTTGAATTGACTTTGGGCCAGTGACTCTCAGTTTTGCAAACTGGACTTTACAACCACTGTGGCTGGCTCTGAGTGTAGTACTGCGCCAAAATCTAGTGCTGGGGATTTTCCTGACAAGGACTTCATGTTTGAGGAGCCTCTTTCTGTCAGCATTGCTCCCCCCTGATGGCAATCCTTCTGGTGCTCAGCACCTCTTTCCTCAATGCCTTCCTTCCACTGATGCGCCTCCCCCTACCCCATCTGCAATGCTCTTTGCCTGCCGCAACTCCAACAATGTGGTGGTAGACTACCATGACCTTCTTAGCAAGTTTGGGATCTGCCACATGAGGAGACAATGTACAGCTTTGTACAGGCTCTGCATTCTAACAAAGATGCAATGACCCCAATTTGGGCAGAGGAGTTATGCCATGGCTGATACAATGCCTCCTGTTTGGCTGCTGAGGTGCGTCTAGGGCTGCAGTCAGCTACCTTGGCCCCCAGTGAGATTTCTGCGTAACATGCTCATACCATTGCCATCCAGAATGAGTATATTGACGAGGTGGCTCAGGTTTGGGCTCTTGAGCTTGCAGCAGATCCCAGCTTCCACCATCCCTTGGACTTGCCCATTTAAGCCAACATCAACTGTTGCTTCTCTGCCACATTCAAGGTGTATCTCCAAGCCATTACCACTGGCAATGCTTCCCTTTACCTTCCTTTGGCTGCTGCAACTTGCCACTTTATGTGGTATCCTCCAAAGAGTTGCCAGCCTGGCCAGCCTGGGTACGCTGTTTGTTGCTTGGAACATTACCACTCACTGGCTTACCAACTCTGCATCCCCCTACCCCTATCATATTTCTACATGGAAAATGCGTTGATGGATTGCTTCACCATAGGTGCTGCATTCTCCACTCATGGTGATTGGGGTCAGTTGGTACCAGCCAGTCAATTCTGCCTTCCCATTTGTAACTGGTTGTCAATGTCCCGCAACTTCCAGTTGGCCTGGGCCCAAATTCTGGTGATCCTGTCTCACGTGCGCCAGCGCCTGGACAACAACTGTTATACAATCCCCACCCATGAGTGCCCAGTGATTACTATCCAGCGCCCTGCCAAGAATTCCTGCCCCACCAACTGTCAGGACTCTCCTCCTGCTATGTCTTTTGCTCATCAGTGTAGAGGTGCTCCCAACACAAGAGACCAACCCCAATGAGCCTGCCTTTTTTCTTGCAATAAACTTGCTTTTGGTTATCCTCTTTTTTATTGTTTCTATTATTTTTTAGTTCCTACTTTTTTATTATATTAAGTTGTTAACTATTGTAGTTATCTTCTAAATTTAATTCTTATAGAAATATTATTGATTAGCAGAGTTTTTATGTTGGGGATTGAAATCTTGCGCTGCCGCGGCACTAAATTTAAAAGTAAGGCGCTGCAGCGCTTTTTGTTTATTTAAGGTGGCGCAGCAGTGCTTAAAGCTGGGTAGTTTTGCAGTTGAATTTGTGAAGTTAGGTAACCTTATTTTGATAACAGACTTTTTATTTTGATTCAAGATAGCGTTTTTGTGGTGCAGTTTTTTATGATGGCATATTTTAGGGTATTTATTAAGTGTTTTTATAATAAAACATCTTATTTGGATAACACTCTTTTTATTTTGATTTGAGATAGCGTTTTTGTGATGCAGTTTTTTGAGATGCTGTATTAGAAAAAATATGTAAGAAATAACTATTTAATAATTTTTATTAATTTGTTTTTGATTTTGCTGATGTAAATCCCAACACCATCTCAAAATATTTTTGAGATGGCGTCTTTTGAGAAGGCGTTTTCAAGATGGTGTATTGCACCTTCAGGAGTTATCAATCACTGATAGCCCCTGCAAAACAAATAAATAAAAATCAAATAAATAAAATAATTTAACTCAATATGAATAATTTTGCAAATATTGAAGCTAAAGCTAAGGAATATTTACCACCCACGGGGTGTTTACTGTAGATTAGGGAAGCATACAAAATAGGAGCAAATATCAACTTCAAAGAGATCAATGAAATTTGAAGGGATATTAAATTAAACTTTGATGAATATATTTATGAAAGTATTCAACAATTCCTATTTACAAACATCAATGAATATGAAAAACCCCTAATAAAAACCAATTTTCAAATAGGAAATGAATATATTAAAACTGAAATTTTTAATGAATTATTCAAAGCATTATCAAATAAAGTTGGGGATGCAGTCCTTGTGCACACATTTAAACCTTTATTCATTTCATTCACCAAGGCATGAGGGCGGATACAAGTTGGGTGCCTCCTGGTACAATATTCAAATTCAGTCAAACATCCTATATAAACAGATTAGTTCAAGTGTACAAGAAATTGTGTATGTTCTCCAAAAAATATACCTCACAAAGAATTCACATTGCTGTAAACCTAGGAATCCTACTTCATTGCATATTAAAAACAAACATTAAAAAGTTGGAGGATCTACCTATACAACTCAATATATGCCAATTAGCACTAGAACGCCAGAAGACACCACAGGGGTATAGGACAGTTGAGAACGTCCTGTATGACTCCTTTGCAATGACATTGTTGTATGGGTACTACATGCCTCCTGAAAAGAATCTGTTGATCAATCTGCTTACCTGCCTCCCTTTTATTAAGCGTTTGGCAACCACCGGGGTACAAGGCGCCACCCTTCTAGCAATTGCATACAGGGTTGACCACCACGTGCAGAAGAGTATGTGGATCCAATTAGACACTCTAGCCAAAAATTTGATTTCAGGGTATAATTCACTGTAATAATCACATTCCATTTGCAAGTTGCATCTCCCTAATAAAATTTATTCCCTTACAATTTAACTTTTTTAATTTTTTTAAAAATATTAAAATGTTATTATTTGAATTTTTAATATTTAAAAATTTAATATTTAAATTTTAATATTTGAATTTTTAATATTTAAATTTTTAATATTTAAAATTTAATATTCAAAAACTAATATTTAAATTTTGATATTTAAAAAACTAATATTTAAATTTTAATATTTAATTTTACTATTTAAACTTTAATAGTGATATTTTAATAATGATATTTTAATATTTAAATTATAATAAAAATAGATCTAAATATATTATAAGACATTAGTTATAGTTGCAAACACATCAAATAATAAAAAAGAATTAAAAATGTTTTTATTTACTAACTCATTAAGTACAGGTTCCTTTATTACATAGTTAAACATCACAAACTATATCTGCAACAGACGGCCTGCTCCACTTCTGTTATAAACAAGTGATTGTTTAGAGCTCAAATTACTTTTACCTTGTAATATGCTTTGATAAATAGATTTTCTATGCTTAACCCACGTCATAAGTACTAATTAGTAAGAGATACATGAAAATCATTGGTTTTTGTGTTGTGTGGCTATAGTGGCACTGAAATATTAAGGATCAGATGATGACTTGCGAGGTCTAATTTGTGGCTTAAAAAAGCCAAAGTACTAACAAGAATTCACAATTGTTTAACTAAAATTATTTTATTTCTATCTTTTTAAATAAATTTATTTGTTAACTCTACTGTCAATACACTATTTGGTGGATTAAAATAAAAAATACATACCTCTATATCTAGAATAATTGATTCTAATTTTATTTTTACTAATTCTTATATGTCTATAATACAATCAAACATCACATTATTATATATAAATAATAATTTTTGAGTCCTAATAAAAACAAAATAAATAAAAAATAAATAAACCCAGAGCGCCCATTTATTTGATTGGCTCAGAGGCAAGGGCTTTAGGGAGAAAAGATTCAGACTGCTTGTAAAAAGCCACCACCACATCATGTGGCATTGCAAATTGGCTGATCTCAAGAATGTTGAAGAGATCCTTGGTGTCCTGGGGGAGGCCTTTCTTCATCTTATTTTTGATCCACCCAAAGACCTCCTCAATTGGGTTAAGGAATGGAGAATATAGGGGGAGAAAGAGGAGTCTCATTGGAAAGTCAGCCAGGCAGTGGCTAGGCAAATAGCTATTTTTATTGATGGGCAGGAACTTGGACACTCAGATCCACTTTGTGGAGCCTGACATTATCCAACACAATAATTTTGGTTGTACCCCAATAATTAATCCAAAGGTACTTCTTGACGGCTTGGAGAAAATTGAGAAAAGTCCTGCTATTTTGGGAACCCTTGATCATTTGGTATTGATCCAACCTGCGAGAACCAAGAAGCACAACCATGGAATAAGTCTGAAAACATCAGCTGCACAATAGGCTACACTATTCTTGGACCCCTTCTTGATCCACCCATGCTAGACCCAAGTGAGGAGAAAAATGACAATTTATTGATGTAGAAAAACTGTATGTTATCAGTCTCTTTAAGGGCCAGATAAGTCTCAGCATAAATGTGTCAATCCTCAATTGTCTTGCCGCTGTTCCTATTAACAGCAAAACTCCAAGGATCTTTCAAGAGAAGCCCAATTTGACCATTGCTTTGTATACAAGGGTTTTGGAAACAGAAAGCCTGAACTCTATGACAAACATAAATTGGACAGCAAGTGAGTCCAGGTGGCAATCCTTGGTAACCCACTGCTTGTTTGCATCAATATGAACGGGCTGAAAGAGTTTGGGCTGATGCTTAGCCTTGGTGGATTTGGCAATTTGCTTTGTGTTGCCATACTTTTTGTTAATATTGCCAATGTATCTGGCTGTGACACCAAATTGGGATGCAATATCCCAAACTGCCATTCTTTTGTTCAAGCAGTTGAGGAGAACTTCACACTCACTATTTGTCAACTGATGCTGGCCCTTGACAGGTACTGCAGTATCCTGGCTGGCAGGCTCAACACAGGAGATGGGGACCTTTGTGTAGAAGGTAGAATTACGCTTGGTCACGCTGGCGCTGTCAATGATGGCATACAATACAGGCGCAGATGGCTCTTCAGTGGTGACCAATGACTCATAGGACATGTCAAAAACAAGGGGGCAGGAAGTGGCAACTCTTGGATCAAGAGTGCGGGGCCAGGTGACAACTGGATAAACAGTGGAGGTGTAAGTAACCTCAGTGTTCCCAGTGACCCTGGTGTAGGTGACTTTGGTGGCAGGCCTTGACAGCAGCTTCTGTCTTGGATTCAGGATGGTTGATCTGGCCTGGGATGCGGGAGGTGGTTGACTGGCAATGACACCTTGGGAGGCCTGTGTGTTGACATGACTCCCTTCAAGTTGGGTTCTGACTCTGTTCTTGAACCCTCTGGGACACCCTCGTGGATGAGCTGCCCTGCAGGCTGGTGCAGAAGCTGGTTGAGAATGTGATTGATGGTTCATAAAAATAAAATAAAAAATATATTTTAGATTAAATATGTATTTATTTGGATTTATTGGTTTAGTTATGAATAGTTGCTGTCTCTTGATTTAGCCTTGAATAGTAACATAATTTCTATATCCGTGATTTGAAGTATATAATATTGTATACTTTCCAGGTTTGAATAATTTTAAAGTTTAATCACTTTTTATGTCTAAACATGATTATTGAGATTGAATTTTTCATTTGATTTTAGTTGTGGTGAAGTTTCTTGATTTGGGTTGGTGTTTCCTAGTGTGCTTACTGTACATTAAATTTGGATTCCAGTTCTTGCAATTAATATTTGAGTTTACTAGTGGTATTCAAAAGTGATTTGAAATTTGGTTCTTGGATTTGAAAATCCTCCAATTTCAAAAAGCATAGTAAACTTAATGAAAATGGATGATGGATTTGAACGCTTCAAATCTGATTCCAGTTAATTCATTTTGTCCATTGAAAATGTGCAGTTTGACTTGAAATTTGAAAATTGTCTATGAGTTCCTGCATTTTTAAAAATTCAAATAAAAATATGAAAAATCAAATTAATTAAAAAATGCCATCCTGTAAAAGTGATTTAATATTTGAAATTTGGATTAAGGATTTGACAATCCTGCATTTTTACGTTCAGGTTCTGAATCTACAGTAATGTCAAATTATGATTTGGTCATTGATTCATTGGTCACACAACCTGCGGCCTGCATCATTCTATTGAAACCATTCCTAAGAGTGATTGACAGCTGGCCCGCAATAATTGGTTGAATCTGTTAACTAGTCAATATCCAAAAATCCTGGCACTGACCATTGAAGTTTTTCAAGGACAAGTTTTGTGACAAGGGAGTTGTTTGCTACCAGCTTCCACAAATTAATGAAGATGTTGGCAAGTATGTTTTCAAGGGTATCCTGGACTCTGATAAGAATCAACTCCTGTATTATACAAACAAATCTACTCTTTACAAGTTCACATGGCATATATGATCTACATATACACCATTTGAAAACCTATTTAACTATATAACACAGTTTTTTAATATTCAATAAATTTATTCTTCTCATTTTGAACTTTTGCTTTTATTTTGCACTAATACAGTGATTTTCAAACCTGTTGATATAAACAAAAAAATCTCAGTCTAAAAACAAAAACAACTCAGTCTAAAAGCAAAATCAAGGTGGATCCAAATCTATTATAATTCAATATAAATTCCTTGATTTTTGTTTTTGTTTTTAGACTGAGGGTTTTGTTTATCTAAACAGGTTTGAAAATTACTGTACTTCTAATAAGTATATACTCATTGTTAAGAATAAAATTAAGTTAATTAATTAACTTGGCCAGCCTATTAATGTTAATTTACTAATTAGTAAATGTCCTAAAATCCTGGTAATTGCTTTACAAGCTGTCTGAAACAACTATATCTTAAAACTTTAAAGAAAATTTTTTGTCGAAACATTTTTTATAAGACTAGTTTATTTGTTTCTTAAAAAACTTAATTTAAGTAATAGTTCAAATATTTTTTAACAATAAAGATAATTTTAAAAACAAAGCCTCAAAGCTATTTTCCTTTGGGTAAATATTAATTTAACTCTTCTTATTTAAAAATCAAATAACTTGTTTGTAATCTAAAATAAATTATAAAATAGGTAGTCTTTTATATTTTATTTTAAATTTAAATAAAGCTGTATTTTAAACATTTGACATTTATTAAATGTATTGCTGGAAATCCCCTGCCAATTGGTCTTTTGTTAAATTAGATTCATCAAAAGATTTAGTTGCAAAAAAATCAAATGATAGCTCTTTTCCAGAAGATGGAATATGACCACTGGTTTCTACAGAACTATTGTTGCTGTGAGTAACATTTGGCTTAAATATGTTGGGAAGGATCTTAAAAACCACCGGATCAGCAAGGAAGGCAGTCAAGTGCAGGAACCCCTGAAGACTAAACAGGCAGAAGGATATTTGCATCAGGGTTAGATTTTCATCCTTGGAAAGATAGAAGTAAATTCTCTCTACAATTGCAATAAAATAGCATACAAAAAAGACTGCAGGGTAGAGGCATGTTCTTAAAACCAGGCTTTTGAGGCTGCAGACAGAAGAGGCTTTTGATGATTCATCCTGAGAGCTGATTTGGAAATTTATAGACTGCAAGAATGAGTTTCTTTTATGTATCTTGAATACAACAAAAGCCAAGACTAATATGCTATATGCAAATGCTAACATACTAAATACAGTCATATAAACAGCCTCAATTATATGATTGGGACTAATCATATTTTTTATATAGCAATAGTCATTTGTGCTTTTTCCAAAAAAGCCCATAGCTAAAAATTAGAAAAATAATATATATATTTTACCTAGCAGAGGAATATTTAGGCCAATTGGAATAAAAAAAGCACCACACCAATAAAAGATTTCCCAGATCTTTTTTGGTTTAAAGCTTAAAATAATCACCAAATGAAGATTTAGGGCAATACACACATTGAGGAACAGGTAAAATTGATAAAAAAGCACTATAAGAAATCCCACAAGAGAGCATAGTGCTTCACTATTCTCTGGTGTTGGAAGAAAATCCAAAACATGCTTAATTAAGTCAAGCATAGCTATTCCAGCCTGCAAGCGCATTGAAACTCTATTTAAGGCTTTCTTGTCATACTGTTCTTTTGATTATTAGTAATAAATTTTAAAACCTTACTTACTGATTGCAAACAGTAGAAGAAGTACTACAAGAGCAGATACTGCTGATATGATATTAAGGGTAGAAGCCCCAATTTCAAAAAGATCCATACTAGTCTTGGTAGAGATCTTGGCTTTTAAGCAAAATGGCTGGATATAATCTTGCACAGTAATTGGAACTTTGGAGCAATTTAGTCAGCTGAAGTAAATCGTGGCATTTATCAATTTTCCAACAAATTACATCGAAAAGTGGAGTGGTATGTGTGTATTTTATTTGTAATTTGTATAAATTGGGATGTAGCGGTTTTTGGAATAAATTATGTAGGATATAAAAGCTTATTTAAAAAACGTTAAATCCAGTAGCCTGAAAGAACATCAACATTCAATATATCACAAAAGTTAGAAAATTATTAGATCATATTTAGTGGAGCGAGACATCGAATCTTCAACTCCCAATTAATTAGTAGAATTAAAAGTAGGTATCATGAATGATTTTTTCATTTTATGGTCAATGATCTAATTGAACGCTTTTAAAAAACAAAAATTATGTATCAACAGAGAAACTTATGATTTAAATAAGAAAAATTAATTTCGGATACAATGAAATTTCACTATTCATTCGCCTATCCATTTTTTAAATAGTGTGAAAATAATTGACAATTTTTAAACTATTTACAAATAAAATTTAAAAAAACTCTAACCTATTTCCATTGGATAATATATATTACCTAATTTTTTTAAATAAGTTATATTCTTTTATCTGATAGTTAAAAGTAAAATAGTATTTTAATTAATTTAATAAATGCTTGCGTTGGTTTTTTGTGAAGTAGATTTCTGCATTTTATGATGTGCCACATAGGCTAGCTTGAAACTTGATTAGCACTGGAGCGAAAATCCGTTTATTGTTTATTCTCGGCCACATATCTCAGGGCAACATGAGGATCGCTGGAGCGTAAATCGTTAAGAATCTTAATTCACTTCCACGATTGCGTAAAAGAGCCACATAGTATGTTTCCTGTGGATGGGGGAAATAATATCAAAATCCTTAAGTCCAGATAGAAACAGAGATAAGATCACTAAAGATTATTTATCTAGATAAAAGCAATCCATCTTCTGTAATATAGATATGACCATTTTCGAGGTGCTACAGCTTTTAAACAAACTGGCTTTAAAAATAAAGCTTGTAGATAACTTTTCAGCTTGGGTGAGTTTATTTACTAAATGAAAGGCTTTACATGCATATGAAATTAAGCAGACCACATTTGATGGAGTGTGGCGCTGGATTCAAGCCCCTGACATTGTAAAAGCTATCATATTATAAGAGTCTAGATTTAAATATTGGGTTGAGATATGATGTATGAATAAATCTTTGTTGAGTACTTGAAATATCTTGATCGCCTGACCCCTCTGGTGCTGGATTAAAAGGCACTTGTAAGTATCAACCAAATTAAGATACAAGCAAGTTAAAAAAAATTAATAAAATATTAAAAAACTAAAAATAATAAATAAAATTATTTATGTGATTGGATTAAACTGATGAGTACAGCAAAAAAGCATTTGCTCTCATATATCAAGGTGTCTCAGAACGCTAAGAAACAGGAAACATATTTTACCTTGGTTTAATTCAAGTTGCAGTTCTCAAATAATTATGATATGACGGTTTACACGGTAAGATACCTCGAAATATTATATTTCAAAAAACATTTGGTCATTCGTCATTAGGCTTGCTGCGGACCACCTCGGGCTAGTTTTCGGATTCTAAAGCTCTCATAAAATTTAACTTTATATTGTTTAAATTTAGTAAGAAGGCTCTTTCGCTGTTACGGATAAGATCCGATAGGTGTTTGGAGTTAGTCCGCTGCAACCCTAGCGTTGATATCTAATGCTACCTTTTAAAGCTAGATCGCACAATAATCTTATTTATCCTCCCTTAATGATAAAACATACCCACTCTGGTTTTATTATATATAATTTATTTAGGTTAAAATTCAAATTCACACTTAAAATGTATTTTTACTATATTTTATAACTGTGATATAAAATTAGACTTATGTTTAATTCGTAAAAAACAGGTATAAAACCAATGTCCCTACATTTGACAAAGATCATTAGATCACAGAAGGTCAAGACAAGCGATAAATAGATTTATACAGTTGAATTAAGTTACAAGAAAATCCAATTTATAAAAAAATCTATGATGAATATGTTATCTTTATAAGTCTAATTTATACAAACTTAGTAACACAGGAGTTTTAAAAGCTATAGTGCTAAGCAAAAAAACTCATATGTAAGCGAAATCAGCTCATCTGTAAGTGAAATCAACTCAGATGCAAATTAAATTAAAAAAAACATATTTATATCAATTTAAAATTGACTTGGGTTCATATCAATTTTTCAGATACTTTGATTTTTCTTTTACATCTGAGTTGAATTTGTTTAAATTTGAAGTATTTTTGCCTGTTGCCATAGCTTTTAAACTACTGTATGTTTACAGATGAGTTGATTTCACTTACAGATAAGTTTTTTTACTTAGTGCTATAGTTTTTAATCTACTTTATACTTTTAATTATTTTAGTACTTTATAATTTTATAGGGTTTAAATATAATTAACTAATGATTCTATTTGTAAAATCAAGTGTGGGGTTTTATAATAAAATTATGTAGTTTTGAACCTCTACTTTTTGTAGCTGTTTAACTAGACAAATTAAAATTTAGTCCAAAGCAAGACTATGAGGAACAGTAAACAAATATAAGAATCCAGCAAATGCTTCAAAATAGACTAACAGCAATATTTATAGTTGTGACGGATCATTCTGGAACAGAGTCTGACTTTTACCTTTATTTAGATGGTAAATTTCATCCAAACCAAAATCATGTATTACCCCAGTGTGTAGAATTCAACCTTTAACTTTAGATTCTGGGCCAATATGGGCCTTCATCCTTCCAGAAAATAATATCACCTGCTTAGTATCTAGTAGGTTAGCATAGGGTGAAGCCTGGTGTTATGATTTTTGTTCTTATAAAGTTATATTTATTATTTTAATATAATTTTACATAATCTTGGGTTGTTGATATACTTTAATCTGTAAAAAAAGATATGCTATAACTTGATGTGGTCTAAGTTGCAGTGATCTGGTGGTCTTTTGTTCTAAAATTAATGAAGGAAATTTTATGAGAAGTTTTTTAAGTAAAGAGACAAAGCATTAAAAGCTAAAATAAGCAGCAAGACAGCTATAAATAGATATCAGATTAAATGAAAATGTATGATTACTCTGATTATTGCTTAAATATAATACAGTAAATTAAATGTTGTAAATATTTTGTCTCTCATATAAATTTTAGAAGAGCTCTTTATTGATCCAGTTGCTCTCTTGCCATTCAGATTTCTAGTGCTTTTAATTCTTACTAGTAAGCCTATCCTTCCTAGGATGCTAACTTGATTTTCCAGAGCTAGGATTTTAGCCAGAATAATGGCCTGGAATGAGAAGATTTTGTTTTATGTGATTTCTCCTCTTTAGTACAGTAGGTTTAAAAGCTATGGTTCTAAGCAACAAAACTGAGATTTAAGCAAAAACAACTGAGATTTAAATGAAAACAACTCAGATGTAAATGAAATAAAACCAAATTAATTTATATTAATTAATAAAATATATTTGGATTCACTTTTATTTTATTTTCATCTGAGTTGTTTTTGTTTAAATCTTAGTTGTTTTTGCTTAAATCTCAGCTTTGTTGCTTAGCGCCATAGCTTTTAGAATTGTTGTAACATAGGCTATGATGTTTAATAATAGCTTAACTTACATTACAATGTGATATAATTTACCCTAGACTAAGTGCTTATTAAAGACTATCCTAGTATGAGTAATGTGTATATAGTGTAAAATCAATCTTTTTATTAATATAAACAAGGAAAGAGTTATATAGGGAATTGTAATTGATTGTTAGCCACTTATACTCTGTTTATGCTTCAATGTTAGATCATATTGGCATTCAGCCCATCAAACAATTATAATGAATGATGGGCTAAATAACCCTCTGAGGCTAATAACCCGTTAATTCATTGAACTTATTATACATCTGTGCAACAGGTCTATTAGGAACCTTGAACTAGAGCCTAATTAATGGCAGGTATTATTGACGTCAGTAATGGCTAGTTTACACTAACCACTTTAAAACAAAAACTACTGTATCAATGTCCTCTTTGAGCAATTATTCTTGTATTGATGAAAGTCATTGGGCAAAAATCCAATATGATATCAGAAAATAGACAACAATCAGGCAGTGCTTTGCCTCCCACTTGCTGAATTTGACATCAATTGTGTAGAGTTCTGGTCATTCACGGTGAATATTTCTACAAAGTAGTCTTCATAAATATACTTCAGAAAGTGACAATTTTTAGTAAAGTAGCTCTATAACTTATTGATATAGATAAAAACACTGTTATAAAACAAAACTTTTATTGTTATAACCAAACCAACTATAGTTCAGTATTTGAGATTAGGGAATACAATAGTCCAAGTAAAAAAGACAAAGTATAGAAATAAGATATAGTCTCATTTGGGAGTTTGTAATTAATAAACTGAAAGAGAAAGCCACTAATTCACAAGAGGTTAAAAGATGACAGAATTCAGGTATGATGTGAGAGGTAAATAAACAAATGAGGGATCATTGCCTGAAATTGGCTACTCATATAATTAGGCAATATTGCTCATATCTTGACATTGACAGTAAAAAGTCTCATGCTGCTAAAAATTGTCATGGGAAAGCTCTGTGGGCACCCCCTGTGTGTTGTAAAGCATATTGATAATTGAGGTGCCAATCTTGGTTGCAACATTCCCTTTTCACCTGATTTTTTTATTGACCAGAATTGAAATTTTAAAAAGGTTCAAGAAGTTGCAAAAAATGCTTCTTGGTAAATACAGCAACAGCACCCATGTTGATATTAAAAATGTTGACAGTGGCCATGTTGACACTTTTAATGTTGACACTATAGTAAAGTGACAACCCAGTTTAACTTAATGTTGTTTCCTGGATGTCAACACTTTTTTAATTAACAAAACACTTTACCCTGAACATGTTTAATATAAAAAATTATTTTAAAAACTTTATTATACTAAAATGACTTCAGAGAGTTTGAAACTGCAATAAAAAAATTATCACAAGTAATAAGAATAAGGAGATATAAGCAACTATTTTTTAGTTTACTATGTAAATTATACTCTTTATTATAAAATTATTTTTTATTCTCATAAAAAATTAAAATTCCAATTAACCAAAAATAAAGATATTTTATATATCATGATAACTACAAAAAACAAGAAAATTCTAATTTAAATTTATTATACTTCATATAAGCATAACTGAAAATATCTCATAGCTTAAATATAAATTAACAAAATATAAGAGATTTCTTACTAAACCACATTAAAACTGTTTCTGAAACTTACCATTTATACCTAAAAAGATTAGTACAATATAAAAAAATTAAAATTTTAAAAGTAAAAAATATACAGGCAAAGCAAGGTTTATTAAGCTAATTAAAGCCACCAGCAAGAGCAGTGGCAACGTCCTCAAGGTACTTCTTAATCTCTGCTACCTTGTACTTTTTCTTTACCACCTTCTGCACGTCCTCCTGATAGTTCTGCTTCTTGGACTTTTGCTTCTTGGGGGCCACCCAGTTGGCCAGGCCGCGGAACTTGGAGACATTCCGGGCCTGCTCCTCCTGTAGCTTAGAGAAGAACTTGTTATATTTGGGGGTTGACCCAAACTTCACCTTCAGGTGCTTATGCCAAACCTCAAGGCTAGAAGTGGTCTTCATCTCCCCCTTGAGGCAGGCGCATTGACAGTTCCAAGGGGCAGTGGCCCCGCTCTTACCTCTCTGGGCAGTCACCTTCTTGCCCACCCATTGGCGCTTAAAGTAATCCAAGTAACCTTTGAAGATGGTGGAGTGCTTCTTGATATAAGCGTCCTTCAGGAGGGCCTCAAAGCCAAGCCCAGTATGCTCTGGGCGCACAAAAGCCAATGCAGTAAGCTGAGTCAGGGCAAAGCAGCACTTCTCCTTACCATTGTTAAGATATTTCTCAAAAAGGTCCTTCTCACTCTTGAGATTCTTGACAAGGACCTGTCTAAAATGGAAGAAGCAGCCCTGGACTTCTCCATTGAAGGTGGCCTCAAAGGCTCTGAACTGAGCTTGCTCAAAGTCCATTATGATAATCTTCAGCCCAAGTGAGCGCGCATGAGCTAGATGCTCAGCTGTTATGGTGGACTCATCATTTTCAGCAGAGGAGGGATTTGCCCTTGTGACGTGAGTGGGAGGGGGAAGCTGATTGGTGGGAAGGGAGCTCAAAGCATCCCAGGCAATCTTGAAGGCTCTGGTGTAGACTTCAGTCTTGGCACCAGGAAGGAGAAAGAACACAATAGGGATAACTTGGTCATTGAACTCCCCATGCAGGAACCAAAGCTGCTTTAATGGGAAGGGGCAAGTAGCAAGTGTGCCGTCATACAGCCAGGTGATGGCAGTGTTCAGCTGCTCCAGGTTTTGGGTTTTGGTGTGGGCTACAATCCTATCCTCTACTTCTTGCCCATTGTCATGGAGCAGGAACATCTCACCATCCTCTGTCTTATTGAGGGCATATGTGAGGATAAGGTCCTTGATGTTGGTGGCACTCTTGGCCATGGGGTTTGAGGCTTGACGCCTATCACTTACAAATTTGATCAACTGGTTGTGAGTTAGAACCCTCTTCAAGTTGGTTGGTGAGAGGTACTTGCAAGCAAGCACGGCTAGATGGGTGGCGGAAAGATCTTTGGAGGTGGGCATCACCTGCACCAGATACCACTTGAAAAGGCAGGCTATGGTGGTATTGGGCATGATGCAGGTATGCTTGCCCTTGATGGTTTGGACCAGGTCCCAGCGCTCAGTGTTGAGTTGCACTGGGCAGGAGAGATCCTCAAAGATGTAATGACAGCTCTTGAAGCCCCAGTTGTCATTATTGCAGCTGAAGATATACCCATTGGCCACCATGGCTGGTCCACCCTTTACACTCATGATTGAGAAGTATTTGGGCAAGGAAGAGGGAACCTTGAATTTGCCGTCAACGTTGCAGATGTTGTGGGCCAACAGAGGGTCCCAGGGGCCAGCAGGAGCATGATGGAAGCCAGAGAAGTAATCAGAGCAGGGCTTTGAATCATCTGCAGATGAGCTTGAAGGGGGGGTTTGGTGGGGATGGGGAAGCAGAAGGGGGCTTATTGTGGTGCTCCTCATGTGCAGGAGACTTATCCTTGGGTGGGGTCTTTTTGCCTTGCCGCCGCTTCTTGGTTGGCTCCTTGTCAGAAGCCAAGTTGTAAAAACTGTGCTCTGTAAGAGAGCCATCAGATTCCTCTCTCACAGTGAAGTGAGCAGAGCTCTTCTCAGGAGAGGGCTCAGAGGAGGGATTTGGTGAGGGCTTTGGGGATGGTTTGGGGTGGCCTTTTTTGATGAGACAGGCTTCTTTTTGGTGGGTTTGGTTAGCTTTGAAGGACGCTTGGTTCCTTTGGGCTGTTTGGACAAGTTTTTGTTCTAAAATAATAAATAAAAGGGTTTAAAATAAAGCAATGTGTGTAAAAAACAAACAAAACAACTTAAAAATCATAATATACAAAAAGTAAATATTAGATGGTTTTTATTGACATTTAAAAGTTAAAAAATACTTATATAGTTTTTAATTTATTATAGTTTTAAATAAAAAATTAAAAAGTCAAGAAAAATAGGCAAAATTAGTATATTTAGATATAGATTTTATTTTAAAAAATTAGAAAATATGAAAGAGAAAAGTCAAAAATACAACATATCAAAAAATGAGAAGTTTTTTTATGTAAAACATAAAGTTTTATATGTGAGAACTGAAAAGCGTCAACATTATGAGTGACAATTAGTAAAAAAAGCTAAATTCTCACTGTCAATTACAAAAATTGTAGACATTGTTTTTGACGGCATTGTCACTGTCAACATTTTTTTAAAAATTTACTAAGTTTTTCATAGTACACTTAATTAAATTCACGCAGGCTAGCAAAAATTAACTGTTTTCTGTGTATTTTTGTTCACATATAAAAATAAAAAAAAACATATGAAAATAAGTAAAAAAGTATCAAAGTTCTTTATTCTTTTATTAAAAATAATATTTGGGTAGTGATAATATGATAGTTTATCATTGTGTATATGTGAAGTTGTTAAGAAAGTTACATTCAGTATTGAAAAGGGTAAAGTGTCAACAATGGAACTTACGACAATCTTTATACAAGGTGACATATTAATCTAGGCTTAATTGTGCCACTCTAATTTTCTTAAATCCACCCTGGAAGATGATCACAAGCAAATAGGCAGCATTTCTAAGTGTCAACATTATTTTTAATAATAGATTCTATAATAACTTACATAGTAACTCACACTTAAATTATTGGATTGCCGTTAGCCAACAATCCACTTAATATATTAAAGCCATAATAAGTGCCACATATATATTTATAACATGAACATTTCAACAATCAAATTTATGCACACTGTCTTTTTCAATATAATAATTCAATAAAAAACATTTTTAAGTCCGCACTTAATTTTTATCTTGTAGATGTTGCAGTTTTGTTATTAAAAATAAGTTATGCTTAAAAAGTGTTGACATTGATACTTTTACGTTCTAAAACAAATAAAAAATAAACTAATTTTTATTATTAAAAGTAAAGACAAAATCTGGTTAAATTGAGTTTTTATTAAGCTTAATATTAAATTGTGTTGAAATGGCCACAATTTTGCCGTGTTTTCTGGGTTTGCACCCCTGAACGCTTTAAAAAAAGAATTAAGCTAACACAACTAGCAAAAAAACATAGAAGATTTAGAGTTTTGAGTTGACATGGGGGCTGTTGCTGTAAATACAGCATATCAGAGCTGTAGTTAGTTGTGATGAAGCTCCTTAGTTTTGCCTTGAGAGCCTTCAAGATAATTGGTATGATTTTTATATTCAGCTGCAACTTTAAAGAGCACAATGTAGTTGGGTTTTAGTTTTTCAGTGAGAAAATTTAGAGCATAGACTGGATCAGCCACAGCATAACAGGCTTTAAAGTGCTTGGTCACCTCTTTATATGTTCTTGATTAATTTCACAGGCTTTAGCACATAATTGTGACAGTGAAAAAATGATAATGAGGAGTGATTTGGCTGAGCCATAAGTTTTATTTTATCCTGTTCTACCCCTGTCACACTTTTAAAGATACTAAAGACTAATGCACTGGGACTGAACCCTATATCATGTTTGATTCTGATACATAAGATTAGTAATAAGGTTGACAAAAGTTTTGTACAAGCAGTATTTAAAAGTTTCTGGGACAGCTTGACAATTAGTTGGACTAGAATTTCATTCAGCTTTTCCACATGTTATGAATGCCGCCATTCACCATGTTTCAATTTTGCCTTTGTTAGGTTATTTTGAGGACAAATCTCTCTCTTTTGCTTTAGCCCTTTGAAATGAGGATGGCTCCAAATTGGGAAATACAATTGTTTGGTTTCCTGATCCTGCGCAAATCACTTGCCCCACTCATGCTTGTGGCAAGTGATCCTACTGTCCTGGTAGTGTTTTGTGGTATTGTCTACCACTATATATTACATTTCCTATTTTCCAATAAAATTAAGTTCTATTCACATTTTTGTCTTTGTGTCTTCACCTACTTTGGTGCCTCTCTAGCCACGTCTAGCAGATATTACTCAATCAGGGCCACAAGTACAAGCCCAATCCTAAGGTTAATATTTTCTGTTGTGACTCTGTGCTGCGCCTCAGATCACAACAAAAATGGTGCTCACTACAGGGGCTGTAAGCCCATTGGTTACCCCCTTCACAACTACGTTTTCAGGACCTTTACCTTTGCCCATACAAGAGCCAACTTTGCCTGAAATTACCAGTCCTTATATTGAGGAAGACATTGCTAACCCGCTTATTGTCCCTACTGTGCTAAACCTTGCAAGTGGTCCCTGACTAGTGGCCTACCCTCTGGGTACCCCTGACTTGGAACAAGTCATGGCAGTAGCCCTTGGGTTAGCCTATATGGAGCCATCCCTTGCCTTCAGCTTCAGTTCAGAAAAGCAGAATACTACAAATTGATTGTAGCTCCACAATTTTCACAGCATCTCCTCTCAGTGGCTGGCTCTGCTGAAAATTCATTGTCCTCCTTTGTACAACCTGCCTTAGCCCATCATCAAATGATATTAGGGCTCTACGTCCAGGAGATTTCATTGCTGCAAGCCGCCGTCACCCATCACTGGGATCAGTTTGTGGCCTATAAGCAGTGGATTCATTCCCTGTTTCCTTTAGTATCTGACAATCAGTGCAGCTCTGTCACCTCCAGTCTTGTTTGGTCACTTCCATTAAAAGAATGCACTAATCCATCCCCTAGTATGTTAGAGAGCACCTTCATGAGTTCCACCAACTGGAACAGCCCTGGTGCGCCCAATTAGACGCTACTTTAAACACCTATCTCACAAACTTTGAACAACTTGTGCAACAAATTAATGATTTTAGTGCTTATTCCTTTGACCAATTACAGCAAGTAGCGGTCCATGCTGCAAAGGGCCTTCACAAACTTGGTGAGGACTTTGATCAAGAAAGAGTTGCTACTGCTGCCACCATTGCTAAGCTCCAGACTCAAGTAAATGAACTGTCTGCCTCCAAAGCAGATGCCCCACCTTCTCCTCCATCCAATGAGCTAGCAGATAGAGAACAGAGGCTCTTGGATGCCATTTGAGATTTAAGAGCATCTACCTGAATTCAGGATTGCCCCCCCAAAGTCCCTCAGCCTGACCCTCAAGTGCTTGCGCTGACAGCTCAGGTTGCTGAATTATAACAAGAGGTTGCTACTTTGCGTGAGGTAATGGGTCTTTAGTTAGTCCTCCTGATGTTGTGGACAAAGATGGTTTTTGCCCTGGCTTGTCAGGAGCCCCCACATCCATTGTGATAGAGAGTTGATGGCTCTAGCCAATGAAGAAGACCTCCTGAAGCAAGATCACTATGAGCTTGATAAAGATGTACAAGAACTAAGTGAAGTGGTTGATCAGTAAATGACAGGTTTCCCCCTTGCTTTTTTGGTAGGCCCATCCCTTACTTACCAACTGGCTGAGCTTTCCATGGTAGTAACTACTCAGGGTCAGCGCCTGGATGTTACTGAGCAACATACCGCCCTTGCTAATAATACAGGCACCAGCACTGCCAACACTTTGACTACCCTTGAAAATAGTGTTTGCCAGCTGTAGGCCAGGCAGCCCCCACCAAGTCAGAAGCATAATTCTCCCCATACATAAATGTACTCAATAGCAACAATGGTGGCCCAACTCCCAAAGCACATTTAAAGCCTACATTTAAGCAAGTTTTTGACCCCAGAACCTCAACCATTGCAGCTTTCCTAACTATCTATGAAACTGCCATGAGAAGAGCCTTGGATGAAGTCAAGAAGGAACACATTCTGACCTGTCTACACCCAACCTGCCAAGAGGTAGTAATGCCAGAAATGCCCATAATTGAAACCTGGGAAGATATGAAGCAGTTTCTGATTGATGAGTTTGGTGGTGACCTTAGTTTGGAGGTGAAGAAAGACGCATTTATGAAAATTACCTTCAAACCAAAGGAGACTCTAGCTGAATTTGCAGATTTATTTTACCTAGAAGGACAACAACTGGTCACAAGCCGCCAGTTGATTGCACATGAAGCATACATGGCTTGAACTCAAGCACTCAAGGTTAACCAGCTCCTGTGTCTTCACTTCAAGGGTCATAAAGCCATGCTTTCTTTTATGAAGAGCATAAAGACACTGTTGTAGGATATGCACCTTACCCATTTTGGGGCAGTTGTGCAGGAGAATTGTGCCGCCTCTAATTCTGGTTTGTCTTCATGTGGCCCTCATATTCTCACCATGAACTTGCAGAATCCTCCTTGACGCCAGGGTTGCCATAACTGTGGACAGATAGGTCACCATTTCCAAGTCTGCACCAATCCTTGAGTTGAAGGAGCTGATCCCAAGGAACAGGCGGGAAAAGAACAGTCAACCTAGAGGCAGAGACGCTCTTGGTTGACAATTCTTCCCAGTCTCCTTTGAATACCCACTCCATTGCTGACTCTGAGCCTGCTGACACTGGGGCTCCTCTCATTCTAATGCTATTCCACAACATCTCTGATGACTCTGACATGGACAATTCTGATATAGAAGATCACAATGCCTATGAGTATTCAGTCCTGGCCGTCCCAGAAACTATCACAGTCCTGTATAAGCTATAATCTGAGAAAACCACAACAACTGCTAAGCCTACGCCTGAAGCCAAGGAGGTTGTCTCTTGCTCTTACCTCACTCAATCTAAGAGGTCATCTGTTCTTGTAGAGTCATCCAAGAAAGCTGCTGAGGTTTCTGACGCTGTATTCAAGAATGTTTCAGTCTTGCTTCCTCTCCAGACTGTCTATAAGGAGTTTCCAGGCTTGAGAGTCATGATCAAAAATGGGACAAGAGCTAGCAGAAGCCCAAGACATTCTAGCTGTATTCCCTCCTTTGGTTGTACTACCACTTGTGTGGAAATATCCATCCAAAAGGTGAAGATTAAGGCTGTTTTAGACACAGGGTTTCCTGTTAATGTTGTCTCCTTGAAGCTTGTCAAGAAGCTCAAACTTTCCCACAACCTTAACTATCATCAGTTGTATGGCACAGCTGGGCTATCCATGACTTGTGATATAGGAGCTTATTCTGCTCTTCCCATGAAGTTTGGAAAGCTACTCTTGGCTGTGCCTGTCATTGTCTTAGAGAATGAGAGTTATGACCTCTTAGTTGGTACTCAATTCCTTGGGTAATATAATGGGATCATCAACTTAAAGGATGGCTATCTCTATATCTTAGGATATGAGATCCCTTTGATCTTTGAAGAGCCAATTAAAGTTCCCAGGAAGCGCCTCAAGATGTGTGCCATAGAGTATCCCACTGGTGTTTTCACCCTAAAATACTGTACACATTCATCTAACATGAAGTGTCCTCCTATGGCTTTTCCTGCGTCTGAAGGGATTCCTCTCTTGGCCACATCTGCTGTAACCATTCCTCCTGGGTCTCAGGCTATCCTAGACTCCCAAATATTGTATGAGCTGCCAAGCGTACATTTCTAGAGTTATATCTCCTCCCTTGCTAGGACGCAACAAACCTTATCTCTGTCCAGGAATCTTGGATGTCTCTCATAAAGACCCTGTTTAACTGCTGGTTGCCAACTTGACGTCTCTCCTCATACATGTGTCTAGAGGGCAGATTGTTGGCTATGGCAGGTTGTTGAATGCTCCTGACGTCCTATCACTACATCCCTTTGGTACGTTCTATGACTTTAACTTACCTGAGGATGAGCCACAAGCCCTATCATTATTCACTACTCAAGGCTTCCCACAGCCATCTCTGGTTCAACAAAAAGAGGTACTTAACCTACTGAATCAGTTTTTGGATATCTTTACTAAGGATAGCATTGATTATGATTTATTCAAGGGTGTCATTCACCAGATTGATACTGGTGACTCTCCCCCCTTTTGCGCTAAACCCTACTGCCACAGTCAAGTAGAGGGTGCTCAGGTATCTAAAGAGCTCAAACAACTTCTAGAGGCTGAACTGCTTGCTCCTTCCCAAAGTCCATGGGCCTCCCCCTTGCTCATACTAAAAAAGAAGGATGGAGGTGATAATATTGTGATGGATTACTGACGCTTGAATTCCTTAACCAAGAAGGACTCCTACCTGTTACCACACATTAATAAAGCTCTATGCCACCTTGGGGGCTCTAAGTTCTTCTATGCCATGGATTTAGCTTCTGGATACTGGCAAGTTGATCTCTCTCCCAAAGATAGACAGAAGGCTGCGCTCATCACTTCAGAGGATTTTTTGAGCCCACTAAAATGCCACAAGGACTCTGCAATGCTCCAGCTACCTTCTAACAAGCCACAGATTCCATTCTTTGTGATCTGAAGTTCTCATGTGTTTTAGTGTACTTAGATGATATAAATGTCTTTATTGCTACCTTTACCAGCCACCTGACCCATCTTAAGGAAGTGTTCATAAAGATTTGTGAAGCTTGACTTAATTTAAAGCCATCTTAGTGTGCCTTCTTCAAGGAACGCCTTGAATTCTTGGGGCATGAGGTGACTCAGAGGAATTTTCCCCATGACTAAGAAATTTGAGGCCATTAACAAAATGCTTCTGCCCATCAGCCTGCAAGAGGTCCAAGTCTTTCTGGGTATGATGGGATACTATAACAATTCATTCTCAATTTTGCTGACACTAGTGAACCCTTGCTCCAGCTGCTGCATAACATCCCTTTTAAATAAACTGCCAGCCAACAAGCCTTTGAGAGCCTGAAACAAAAACTCAAAGAGGCTCCCATCCTAGTATATTCTGACTATGATAAGGAATTCATCCTATATACTGATGCTAGTGACCTGGCTATTAGGGCTATCTTGGCTCAATTGGATGATGAAGGTGTGGATCACCCTGTAGCTTATCCCTCTTGTGTCATGAATAAGCATGAGAAGAACTACAGTGTGACCAAGAAGAAGTGCCTTGCTGTGCTGCATGCCATCAAGAAGTTCTGCCACTACGTGTATGGCCCCCATTTTACTGTGGTTACTAACCACACTTCACTCAAATGGCTACAGCAACTCAATAAACCCAAAGGACAACTAACTAGATAGGCTCTCTGTTTACAAGGGTATGACTTCACTGTGTTGCACTGCCCCAGGATTCAACATAATAATGCTGATAGACTGTAAAGAATGCCCATCCTTGCTCTACATCCTGCTGAAGCTGACCGGTTGTATGAATTAATCAGATACCCTTTGTCATGGGAAAGCAAGACAGAGGAAGTTCAAGTCGCCCTTTCTAAGCTATCTGAAGACACTCTCATTTGTGATAATCAGCGTTTCAAGAAAGTACGAGATCACAACTTGCCCTATGTAAGGCCTAGTCTTTGCCTTTTGTTGGTGCTGCAAGCCCATAAGGAGACAGGACACAGGGGTGTTACCAAGACCCATGCCTGACTCCAGAAGAATTACTTTTGGAAAAATCTTTGCTTGCTGATACCAGATGTTATTGCTAGTTGTCATGATTGCCAGCTCCAACGTTCTAAAGCCGCCGCCAATGAGTCAATGCTAGTCTCTCCTCAACATGCTTTTCACACTGTTAGTATTGACCCTATAGGGCCTCTCCCTTGCTCCTGCTCTGGCTGCCGCTTTATATTAATTGCTTTTAATCATTTTAGCAAGTGGTTAGAAGCTTGTCCTAATAAAGACATCACTGCCAAGACTACTGCCACCTTTCTGCTGCAAGATGTATTCTTTTTTCATGGTTGCCCCCAGGTGTTGTTGTCTGACAATGGGACTAACTTCAATGCAAGTTAGTGACCTTGGTTGTTGAGGCTTTGGGGTCTCACCAGTCTTTCTCTGCCCCCTATAATCCTTCCACCAATGGGGAAGTTGAGCACTCCAACTCAACTCTGTTTTCTATCATGAGGAAGCTTACTTACTCTGACACCACCAACTGGGATCTATACTTACCTGCTGCTCTCTTTGCCTATTGCCTTAGACTGCATTGTGTCACCGGGTACTCCCCTTTTTGCTATGCTGTATGGTTGTGAAGCCACTGCCCTGTTGCTCCTGGGGGCCCCTACTCTCCTCTGATAAGGCCATGAGCCCTGATGAGCACATCAAAGATCTAGTCAACCACATCATTGATATACAGGCTACTTCCTACATGTCTGCCTATAAGACCAAGCTTCTGGAGCTCTCCCCTGACAATGCTGGGAGATCCCCCCTGCCTGAGTTTGCCATTGAAGACCACATTCTGTATTATCAACACAGAATAGGGGGACAAACTCATAAGCTAGACTTGTTATGGATTGGGCCCTTAGAAGTGACCTTTAAGCAAGAATTGGAGTATACAGTAAAGCTCCTTTCTAGTGGTTGACCTTTTGCTCAATTGCATGCTAAGTTCCTTTGCAAGTATCACCCCCTAAGGTCAATCTAGAGGGGGGCAATCTCATGAATGCAACCATTCACAATGTTTCACTTTTGCCTTTGTTGGGTTATTTTAAGGACAATTCTCTTTCTTTTGTATTTGCCCTTCAAAATGAGGCTGGCTCTGAATTGGGAAATGCAATTGTTCAGTTTCTTGATCCTGCGCAACTCACTTGCCCCACTCATGCCTGTGGCAAGTGATCTACTGTCCATGTAATGTTTTGTGGTAAAGCTACACAGTATGTAATCCCAATTTCTATACCCAATAAAATTTAAGTTCTATTCACATTTTTTTCTTTGTGTCTCCACGTACTTTGGTGCCTCTCTAGCCATGTCTATTAGATATTATTCATTCAGGGCCACAAGGTAATTGCATAGCCTTCCCTGCCATTCTAACTGAGACTTAGTACAAATCCAATCCTAAGGTTAGGATTTCCCGTTGTGACTCTGTGCCGCGCCTCAGATCACAACACTCAGTCACATTATCAGCAAGGATGGAATCAAACCAGATCCAGACAAGATACATTCCATAACTGAGATGCCAGATCCAAGAATAAAAGTGAACTATGCACCTTTCTTGGAATGGTAGCCTATATAAGAATATTTATCCCCAACTGGGGTGCCCTAACAGCCCCCCTATCTTCCATTACAGGCAAAATAATTAAGTTTGTCTGGACACCCTAAATGATCAACACTTCTGCCAACTGAAGGAACACATGGTCACCACACCTATCCTCCAATATCCAAATTGTGAGGGGGTCTATGAACTAGAAACTAATGCTTCTGACTACGCCATAGGAGGAGTACTCTGTATCTAAACAGAAGAAAATGACTTTCTTCCCGTAGCATATGAGTCAAAGAAACTATCTGATGGTGAAAAAAGATACCCCATACACAACAAGGAGTTGGTAGCCATCATACACTGCCTCATGAAGTGGCAATGCTATCTGGAAGGAGCCCAAACATTCAAGGTACTCACCAACCACAAGTTGTTTGTATTCTTTAAAACACAACAACAACTGTCAAGAAGACAAGCCAAGTGGATGAGTCTCATACAGAGATACCCCATGCAAATTGAATGTAGGCCAGGCAAGGAAATGCTTATTGTAGAAGCCCTGTCAAGGCTATACAGCAATCATGTCCTATGCGCTGATGATGACCCCAACTGGCCCATGTTAATCATGGGGAATCTCCAGGAAGGGTTCCCACCTGGCACACCAATGGACATCCAAGAGAAAGTCCTCAAGAACAAACATATGTTCAAAAATGTATATGGTACTCTGCACCAAATACTTCCAAATGGTGACACTGTACCTTATGTCCTGTCAACTCAAAAGATTGACATCATTCTCCAATATCACAAAGACCTTGGACACACCCACAGTAGAAACGTGCACAAATACCTCAAGACACGCTACTGGTGGCCCAACATGCTAAATGATATCAGAGAGGTACTGGAACAATGTGAAGTCTGTGAGAAGTACACCTGAATCAAAGCATCACCCAAGTCAGTAGTACATGTATCCATCACACAACCCTTCAAGGTATGGTCATTGGACATTGTGGGACCAATGCCTGGAAAAAACAAGGGCAAAAAGTACATCATCACAGCTATTGACTATGTAACCAGATGGCCTGTGGCGCAAGCCACTAAAGGGCACAAGGGCAATGATGTGAGACAATTCATTGGAAACAAAATCATAGCCAAGTTTAGTAAACCTGACCTCCTAATCACAGATGGAGGCACCAAACTTAAGGCCATTGACACCAATATCTATCTTATCAAGAATGGGATAAGACACATCACGGCTAGCCCAGACCATCCTCAAGCAAATAGACAAGTAGAACAACTAAATGGCGCGCTTGTAGAAGCCCTCAGTAAGTTATCTGCTAATAATCCAAAGGCCTGGGTTGGCATGCTTCCAACTGCGCTCATGGTCTGTAGAACAAGAGTTAACCGCAATACAGGTAAAAACCCTTATAAACTTGTCTATGGACAATAGCCTGCTCTTGTTAGTACAGCCACAGGACCACAATTACCTCTGCCAAAAAAGATGCCACACAACGGGGACCCTAACATATTACAAGCCAGAAAAGACCAAGAAGAAATGGAACACCAAAGGGTCAAAAGGAAAGCAATCCATTACATTAAGAGAGGTTTCAAGTCAAAGACAAAATCTGGGTTGTCAACCACAACCAGAATAAGTTAGATCCAGGGCTACTTGGACCAGGCATTGTCATGGAAGTCAAGCCCAACAACACCTATCTCATCAAAGAGATTGGAGCATGGAATCAACTGAAATGTATGAACCACAACCGCCTCCACCTGTGCAAAGCAAGAGCATCCCAACGAAATTCCAGACTCCCTGTTCCCAGCGCCAAACTGGATCAATACCAGGCACAGATCCCTGTCACTCTTAAGAAAATTCCCAAGGCTTTGCCTTCCAGCACCTGAGGGGGAGATGCCGCATTATCTTTGATTACTCCCTCTTGGGGAATTAACACCCTAAGTACATCACCAAATGGCTCACCAAATGGTTCACTGGCCAGTCAATAAACTGATGGCACCATTATCAGTCAACCATCTACAACAGGGATCAATCAATCCAGGTCCTAAATGGAACACAACTTGATTAAGCCTCGTGACTCAAGAGGAACATTACTCATATAAGCCCCATGACCACCATGACATATATGGACAGTTGTGGCTTGTCATGATACTATATATCATTCTATATTTATATTCAATAAAGCATCATTCTCTTCTTAAATATTCCCCTTTCTCTGTTTATTATACTTCCCAGAAGTATACTCAACACATATGGTATATTAATCACAATATTCTACAATGAAAATACATTATTCTATTCAATCTTGTCCTTTCTATTGAACTGTTTTCTTTCCCAATCAAATAATGAACTCTAATTAGTTCAGTTGCAACAGTGGTAGAAATGGTAGGTTCAAAACCTACCTAAAAGAAAAATTCCCCAAGAAAGGACAGAGTACAGGCCGTACAGCTACTCCCCGTCAAGAAACTTTCATGCCAATCCCTGAAGGAGATATCCCCAAAGGATATGTCATGTACCAGATCAACTGGTACTTACAAGTGTTGTAACTGTGCTGTTTTAGCAGATTTACAAGAGGAAAAATATTTAGGAACTAGATAATATTCTTTATTGAGAGATAATGATTATATAGTCATTGTGAATCAAGGATAACAGGAAAATGATTGTGTTGATCACATGGTTGGATGGTGAAGAGGGTGGCTTGATCCTGGTAATGATTCAAGCTCCAAAATGAGGTATCCACTGTAAGGGATCATCATTTGTTCATGTTGTTGGATTTGGCAATTTGAGTTGACTTCCTAGTCTGGCTTTAAGTGACTGGATAGTTGGGTTGCAGGTCACAAACTTGCTTACTTGAAACCTTGTTGGCAGTTCAAGCCTGCTGTTTTGACACCCCCAACTGAAGGTTGGCCTCCTCTGGGGGCAGGTTGTCAGGGAGGTTGTCAGAAGCCCAGGCACCATACTGGACTAACTGCTGTTCTGTGGCGGGTAGGGCGGTCTCACATTGTCTCTGTCTTGCCTTGCAGGGTCTCAGGCAATCATGGTGGAGGACCTTGTCTTTTTTACGTTTTTCAAGTCCTTGCACAAGGTAAGTGTTATTTTTGTTTACCTTTAGGATGATTTCTGGGCCTACTTTCTTGAGTTGTAGTTTGCTTTTATCAATGTTCATGACCCAAACTTTGTCCCCAACTTCATGTCTATCTTGAATGGGAACAAAAAAATTTTGCAGACGTTTTTTTTCCTTTTCTGTTTGCTTACTGTTAACCTCTATAACTTGAGGGTCTGAACAAGGGGGGACTTTACTTAGAATTTCTAGTTTGGGTCCTGTCAATGCTTGAATGATATTTGGCTGTGTACTGTATACCAGTTCAAACAGGCTTTTCCCAGTGGATCTGTTCACTTGGGTTTGTCACACAAGTAGTGCAGTCAATAGCTGCTTATACCAGTCTTCATGTCTCCCAGCAGTGAGCTTGGCCAAGGCTTGCACAAGGCTTCCATTTAGCTGCTCCACATGTCCATTGGCCTGAGGGTGGTAAGTTGTTGTCACAGTGTGCTTGACCCCATTCTTGTTGAGGTATATGTTGGTGTTTTCAGAGGTCAATTCTTTGCCTCTGTCAGTTATCAGGAGTTCTGGCTTTCCAAACTTGCTGATTATTTCTTTTCCTATGAACTGCTGCACAACATTGCCAGTATGTGTCTTTACTTCTTGGGCTACTGGCCATTGTGTAGCAAATTCAATGGAAGTGATGATGTGTTTATTATTATTGTGTTTTCCTGGCATGGGGCCAACAATGTCTAGCGCCCACACCTTGAAGGGTAGCTGTGTGTGGATGGGTAGTACTGATTTTGGTGGGATTTTGATTTTTGCAAATTTCTTGCACACTTGACATTGGTCTTAGACTTCTTGAACGTTACAGTAAAGGGTTGACCACCAGGCCTTGTGTTTAAGGAATTCATATAGTTTGCAACTCTTGGTGTTCCCTAGATCTCTATGGTAACATAGGATGGTGTCCACTTGCTGGTGTGTGGGGATGTAAGGAATGGTGGTTCTGTTGGACATTTTTTGATGCAAGGTTCCATACACGTCTGCAAATAAGTGCTTGTTCTTAATGACTATTTCTTTTGTTATGTTGGTTGTGACAGGGGGGAAGCCTTTGTCCTTTGTCTGAAGTACTAAGAGAGGCCAGTCTGGGTCAAGCCCATTTTTTCCTCTTGTGGCTCTGAAGTAAAGGCACAAGAGAGCGTACACCATGGCAAGTTCTGGACCAGGTTTGTATTGTATGAGCATATTTAATCTCTCTAAGAGTTCCATCCAGCAGGCTTGACAGTGGGATAGATTTGCTTGAGTTTTGAAATATATGAGTAACTTGTGATCAGTCAGTGCCGTGAATTCTTCCTGCTGTTCTAGATAACAGCGCCATTTGACTAGGCAGTGTACAATGGCCAACAGTTCTTTGTTGTGGATAGGATATTGAAACTCTCCATCTGTCAACTTTTGTGATTCATAGGCTACAGGCAGGAAGCCATCATCATTATTTTTGATTTGTAGTACTCCCCTAATGAATGCATCTGAGGCGTTGGCTTCCATTTGTTATTCCATGTTAAGTTTGGGGTATTGCAGAATAGGTGCTGTTGTGAGTTTCTCTTTAAGGCATCTAAAACAGAGGTCACGTTGGGAGGTCCACACAAACTTGGATTTGGCGCCAGTTATGGCAGATAAGGGGGCAGTTAAAACACCATAGTCAGATATGAAGCGGCGTACATAGGCCACCATCCCTAGGAATGTGCTGAGTTCCAACTTGTCCTTGGGTGGTGGCATCTTGCAGATGGCCTGTATCTTTTGACTGTTGGATTTGATGCCGTCTTTTGAGACTATGTGTCCTAGAAAAGGCAGTTGCTTGCAAAAAAACTGGCATTTGGAGGGTTTGGCCAGCAGCTTGTGTTGTGCCAGGGTAACAAATACTGCCTCTAAGTCCTTGTGATGTTGCTCTACCAAGGGGCTATAGACAATAATGTTGTCCAGGTAGACTAGGGCATGCTTTCATATGTGAGGGGCAAACACCTTGTTCATGAAGGTCACAAATGTTTGAGGGGGCATTTGTCATACCAAAATTTGGTACCAAACACTCATACAAGCCATATTTAGTACAGAAGGCTAATTTTGGGGATGTCTTTCTCCTTAATACAGATCTGATTGTAGCCTGCGGTTAGGTCAATCTTTGAGAAGACTGTGGCTCAACCCAAGGCGTCAAAGAGGTTGTCAACAAGTGATAGTGGGTAACAATTCTTGATGGTAACTTTGTTTAGGGCTTGGTAGTCTGTGACTAGACGCAGGGTACCATCCTTCTTGGCCATAAAGAATACAGCAGCCCTGAAGGGAGATTTGAAGGGTGGATAAGTCCTTTCTCCAACGCTTCCTTGAGGTAAGCACATAGGGTGTTGTCTTTGTTTGGGGTCAGGAAGTAGATAGGTTGTGCTTTGGGTACATCTCCTTTGAGTTGAATGGAATTTTGGATATATTTTCTGGGGGTAACCCGGGTAAAGCCTCCTTGAAGATTTCTGGATGACGGGCTACAGTTTTGTAATCCTGATGCGTGGAGGTATCATGGTGTTCTTTGAAGTATATAATCATGTACTGACAGGAGTCCCAGTCAATTGTCTTCAGGTTTTCCTTTTTGTCCAGGGTCTCTGTAATGTGTACAAAGACGTTGTTGCGTAGGAGTTGATCCACTGAGTAAGGGTAGATCTGGTGGTTGACACCTTCATGTTTGATGGTCAATACTGAGGTTGCCTAGTCTATGTGATGGTTGTTCTTTTGTAATCAATCCAAACCCATTACAATGTCAAACTTTAAGAAGCTGATAACGGGCCCTTGGATAGTGGAGTGGAGGTTCTCAAGCATGACAGAGAAAGAGGTGGTTTCCCTTGTCACGGCAATGTGATGTTCATCAGCCAAAACCACGTTTTTATTCTGCAAAGGATTAGTGGCCAGCTTGAAATTATCCACAAAGCTGCTGTTGACTAGGGTTTGATCCTTGTCTAAGTCCAGGAGTGCCGAGCCTGTGTAACTGCAAAAACAGAAAGGATAGGATATCAGTTTATTGGGATTTCTGGCAATGATGTACAGTACCAGGTCCTCTGAGGGCACCTGGATCATAGGGCATTGGTCCACATCCTTGGGTCAGTACTCATCAAATTGGCAAGTCAGGAGTTGCGTGGGGAGAGCTTGGCTTGCTTAGTGCTCTCCCTGGGCTTTTCCCTTGTCTTGATTGCCTTGTGTGGTGGTGATACAGAAATGTGTAAAATTTGACTGGCCATTGTTCCCATTTCCATGTCCATTTGAACATGTGGGTTTTTGGTTTGTGTTGTTTCCTTTGTTTCCAGGGGGTGTTTGAGTGGAGCGCCCATCTGTATGAGAGTCTTTGGGTCTTTCTTGGTTTCCAGTTTGCGGTTTGTGAAGAGCGTTGGATGTTTGTTCTGCTTTCTCCGCCTTGCAATACAGACTCTGTAGATTAGTCACCTGGTCCAGGTTCACATGTCTCATTACATGCAATTTGAGTGCTTCATAGTACATGAGGTGTGTGGATGGGGTGTCAAAGGCCATGTCAGAGGGTGCACATAGTCAGAGTACCTCATAGGTGAGAGTGAGTTCCTTCAAGGTGCCTATCTGGGCTAAGTTCTTTACTTGATGTATGATCATGAGTGCAGTGTCCTTAGGCACAAATCTTGCCAAGAAGTCTTGTTTGAAGGTATCCCAGTTCTTTTTGGTATGTTCTTTGTGCCACTTGTCACACCAGGTGCCAGCGTTGTGGGCCAGTCAGATGGAGATTTCTGCAATCTGATATTTCTGTGGGCATTCCATTTAGGTCAGCTTGCTCTGGGCGGACTGAATCCATGCAGTGGCATTGTTGGCCCTGGAACAAGATTACAGGGCAGCACTTCAAAGTCTTTGGACTATGTAGGCTGGCATGGTATTTTTTTTCAGTTGCACAAGGCATGGCAGAGGGAGCCTGGAAGAACCCTTTGGCAGACAGGGCGTTGAACACAGGAAGGGGTATCACCATATTTTGGTAGAGGACAAACCTATCAGGCATCTTGGCATCAGGGGCGTAAGTCCAGTCTGCTGGGAGGCCAGACATGATTCAATTGATGATTTGTTGTCTGCAGCAAGTATGGGCAACAAGCAGAGTTTTGGGGAATAAAGAGTAGGATGGAGAACCTACCTGTGCTACCAATGTTGTAACTGTGCTGTTTTAGAAGGGTTACAAGGGGGATAATATTTAGAAACTAGATAATATTCTTTATTGAGAGATAATGATTATATAGTAATTTGTGAGTCATGGATAAAAAACATGATGGTGTTGATCACACGGTGGGATGGTGAAGGGGATGGCTTGATCCTTGTAATGAGTCAAGCACCAAAACAAGGATTCACCGTAAGGGATTATCATCTGTTCATGTTGTTGGATTTGGAAATTTGAGTTGATTTCATAGTCTGGCTTTGAGTGACTTGGTAATTGGGTTGCAGGTCACAAACCTTCTTACTCAAAACCTTGTTGGCAGGTCAATCCTGCTGTTTAGACACCAGGACTTGGAGAATAGTTGCGCACAGATTGCCACTCTCAAACACAAACTGGACGCTTACAGCAAACATTTAGATATGTTAGCCTCCATTACTCTGCTCATAGAAGGAAATAGTAGCAGTTTTTTGAAGCAGGTACAATCTATTGACACTGCCAGTAAGGACTTTGAGGCCAACACCTCTGCAAGACTTAACAGATTGGAACAGACAATGCTATCCAATAACAGCTTATCTTTAGAGGATAAGCAGAGCCCTGATTCAAGCTCTACTCCTGAGGAGCGCAAGGCACCATATCCTTAGTTCTTTGACTTTACTTTGGAGCATGGTACTCATGACAGTAGAGGAACACACCGCGTTCCCATAGGAGTGGCCGCCCTGCCACCTCTCACACCACTTACTGGCCTCCGCCTTGTCAAACCAGTAGTAGAAATGCGTGAGGAAACAACTATCCCCAATCACAAGTTCAAGCCCTTGAACTTGCTGATCTTTGACCAAAAAGGTAACATCAAGACTTTATTCATCTCTTCAAAATGTTGACGTATGGAGTTGTGACTGTACAACAGTCACTATTGAGTATTTAGCCAAAAAAATGCTCTGAAATATAAAGTTATCTCTGTTTTTCTGATTATTGCATGTAGATAAGTTGGATTGGAAGTCTAAAGGTCAAGATTCCTGAAAACTGAATATCTAGGTTCAATAAAAGAAAAGAAGGCAAGATTGGCTGAGTAAATCTGGGAGACAGGATGTCTCAAAATTGGTTTAATTAATTGGGAAGATAAATTAATAAATACACGGGAATATAATTAATGAGGATTTAATTATATTGGTTAATTTGCCTTGACTGTGTCAAGAAGTTTGGTTAAGGACAACCATAAGTAAACCCCCAAATTTTGGGTTAAAAGCGCTGCCTGGGAAAGTTCCTGGGCGCTGCGGTGGCACTGGGTTCAAATTTTGAAGTGTTTTAATGGGTTTTAAGGCAAAAAACCATTAAATGCAAAGATAACTAAATAAAGGCAAGGATGCCTAGGAATTCAGGGTTGATCAGCTGGTTCCCAGTTGGAAAATTAATAGCTGAGTTTTGGGATGCTTAATCCACAGGGTTTTGGTGCCAGGAGCTGAGGAAGCTCTATGCTAAATTGGTACAATGAGATGAATGGAGTCAGGTGACTTCTTCCCATTGTAGGTTGATTCTCATCGGTTGAGAAATATTGGTGATCTTTTAGGTAAAGATCTAGGTTTGAATGACTCAAATGTCATAGACCACGTGAGATGAATCATAGGTTGATTCAGGAACCAGAGGGTTTTTCAGCCAAATATGCCTCAAATGATATATAAGCTAAAACAGCTAATTTTAAATAAATATATTGTCAATTTAGACGCTTTCCCCTCAACTTCCTTTTCCTTTAATATGTCTTCTTTGTAAATTTTGACATGGCCAAATTTGGAGTACTTTGCGTGGAAACCGCTGCTGCCAGAAAATAGGTTCCTACAAGTTTGTTGGAGGAAGCTTGAGCAAGCTTGGAGGTCACCAAGACTGTGCCTGGGGATTCCTTGGTGGAATTAAAGGCTGCATTTGAAGAGTTACACTCCAATTACTTTGCAAAAGAAGGGACTCTAGCCCAAGGAAACCAAATCTATTTGTGGGATTTCTGGAACCTGTTAGTAGGATGAGACAAAACCTTACAGCAAGTGAAAGCAAAGGCAAATTATGAAATTGAGTCTTTAAGGGCAAGAGAGGAAAAGAGTGTTGAGATCATGGCCCATTGGCAGGATGATAACAAAGCATTGTCCCATAAAATAGCCTCTCTGGAGACAAAGCTCTTTGAAGTTTCATCAAAGGAAGGTAATGACAATAAGAGTCAAGGGCAGGATAATGGTGGGGGGTGGACTGGTTAGACCTGGATCTGCCACAGGAGTCTCTGACCACATGAAGGCTACCACCCTGATCAATTATCTGGACCCCACCAGTTTGGATGGGATCATGCCTTGACTCCTGATAGAAAGATGGTCTTACAAATGTGCAAAGGTTGCTGTGATTGAGGAATTTTGTAGTGAAACCAAGTTACAAGACAGAAAGGCTGAGTTCAGCAATATTGCTTTCAAGAAATATGAGAGTGTCCAAGATTTTTCTGACTGCTTCTATCATGGAGCACAGGTACTTTTGGGGGCAGGAGTACTTACTGAACTTGACTGCCGCATCACCATGAGTAGAGCCCTCCAGCCTTATAAAGAGATATCCAATGTGATGTTCCTGGTACTAGACCAAGCCAATAAAGCCCAGAAAATCACTAGTTATTTGGGTCAGCTTGGATCTCAATTCAACGCCCCTGATAAAGGAGGTGCCAGTTGTAATGGTCTGAAAATTGAGGAAGAAATTGGGATTATAACAGATCAGTCAAGTTGCCTGAGGAAGATAATGAAGCTACTACCAAACCCGCTGGAGAAAGAAAGCCCTATAATTCCGGCATTACTTGTCAAAAGTGCAACAAAAAGGGGCACTAGGAAAGCCAATGTTGTTCTAAAGGCAAACCCCTGGTGTCAGGATTGACAATTTGTTATCCCTTGAAACCCAGGCCCAAGGGCGGGATCCAAACCCTGAACCCAGATTCCTGCAGGCTGCTGGCCCCATGGACTAGAGCCTGCCCACCTGCATTTTTCTGAGATTGAGCCCCTGCAAACTGAAGCCCCTGCTAAGTCCCAAAGTCAGAATACTAGTACAGGTTCAATTATGATTGTTTCCAAGGAGTAGTTTATTGAATTGCCTAATAGAGGCAGAGAAGGTGCCCCTGTGAACTTCATGAGCTTGAAGTCCTCTTGAGTAACCAATCAAACTCAACTTCAAAGGAAAAACCCAGGCTTTGGGCCTGACCCCGTGACCACAGCCAAAAATCAAGAAAATCAAGTGACCACTTTGGATGTTATGACCAATGAGAGAACATCTAGCCAAGGTACCATTTTGCCGCTCCTGCACCCGGGCCTCCTGGCCACCTGCTCGCATTATTCCCAATATTTTGATGAAGCCCTTATGGAAAATACTAAGTTTGGAGGCTGGATGCTATATATGCATATAGATTCTGCACTCAAACCTTATTGCAATTTTTGAATAAAGGCTATGTTATTTTGGCTCACACAGCTATTGCCTCATTTTGTATTTGCTATCTACCAATTCAGTTCAAGATCTCTTGGTCCTGCTGTCCCACTTCCTGCAGTTTTCTGTCCTCCTGGTGTACTCTTTGAACCCATCCATTTTACTGACTATCCTCTGAAATCTGAATACAAGGACTACACCCCAGAAAAGATACTCAAACTCAATCCTTTGCCCGCATAAAATCTGCAGTTAGATACAACCAACAAGGTATGTGGATATTTTCAACATCCAAGCTGTTCAGAAAAAAATTCAACTATCTTCCTGCTTACAACCTGTCCACAGAACTGCCCGTAACCCCAAAACCTATGACTGCTTCTTCATCCAACCTTCCAACCAACCATACAGTAAGCTGTTTGGGATTGTGTACATCACCCTCACAGGGGTGATTGACACTATAATCCTGGCCTCTGGTCCGTGGTCCTGGGTGGGAAAGTCTGTCTCCTACCTTTTTAAGTTAGCTCCCCTCTTGTGGTGGGCATTGCCCGTAAAAAAACTGGCCCAGGTTACCCCCAGAAACAACAGGTCAGCTGTCTGGTACTGAATCCCTGACACCTGGGGTCAATGTAGTAGTAGAAACTGAAGAGAAAAGTCAGAGAAAAGTGAAGGCAGACTATTAATGCAATATACTGCACCCATCATTCCCTCAACTATTCCAAAAGACCCTAACAAAGACAAGCCAGAAGAGCCCATTGTGACTGCCAGAGAGACTACCAAGCCCACCAAGGAACCTGTTGAGCCCGCCAAGAACACTGTTAAGAAGCTGTCTCAAAGGAAGGATCTCCTGAACTTTTTGCTCTGATTCAAGACTCTGAAGAAGACCCTGTACATTGATTGATTTCAACAACATGTACACTTTTCCTGTGTGTGGAAGAGGTAGACCCCGGAAAACTATTGCCAACACAGTTGAGGTAGTCTCCAAACCTTATACCGTGCAAGTACAGGAAACCTTCTTGAATGAGAACCCAAATGTTTCCAGTGATGTTCCCAGCTTTAAAGGAGTACAACTCACAATGCTGCTTGAAATCATCAAGAACAACTTTCCTGAAATAGGGCAAAGTCTCAAGCAATACTTTAACACACCGGTCCCTCTTGGAATTCACCTATTAAACCTACATTCTGAAACTTACTCCAAGTGTACTTATGCAGACATTTCTGTTAAAGATGAGAGTAAGAGCCATAATTGATAGTGGCTCTCCAATCAACATAGTTTTACCTGCCTGATTAGAAAGTTAGGATTGGCCCCCAATATTGCCACAGCCAAGTTTACAGAGCTGCCGCTCTACATACTACAACTTCCAAAGGAGCATACAGCGCTATTCCAATGCAATTTGATTTCATAGCTGTTTCTTCTCCTGACGTAGTTCTGCCCAGTCAAAACTACAATGTTTTGATTGTTACTGCCTTTATGAGTAAATATGAAGTAAAGATTGATATTGAAAATGATACCTTCACCATATTGAAGCAGACCATCCTGCTGTGTTATACCAAAGATGCCACCAGTGTCAAGGAGAAACTGACAATCAATTTAGTGTATAAGGGCGGGATTGTAGCGGTATCATATGAGAAGTGAAGAAAGAGCAAAAATTGCCAACATAGATAAAAGAGCATAAATAAATTCCTCTTTGCTCCCTGGTAACCTTCACTCTCAAGTCTGATACACAGTGTGTCATACCAACAGGGCTGACCCTAGAAATTCTTGCAGGCTTATATAGTGAAATACATCAGCCATGGGGAAGATCAAGGTTCAAGCTCTGTGTTACACCTGGTATAATTATACCAGGGCACAGGGAAGTGCATATCCTGCTTGAAAATCTGCAGGATCACAATATCCACATAAAAAAGCATCATATAGTGGAATCTGTCCACCTTCTGCCAATTGAGAAACTGGCTGGCTTTGAGTGTATTAGAGATCTATTTAAGATGGGTTTACCGGATCAGGTCAAAGCCAGTCATTATATGACCACTCCATTGGCCAACTTGTCCTCTTTAGACAAAGAGCAACAGGAAAAAGCAAGTGCTGTTTGAGAAGTACAGGTGCATTTTTTGCTGAGGATTTTGACTTGGGATGTGCTGCGGAGGTTACTCACCACATTGACACTGGCAAAAACAAACCAGTTTGACTACGCCCCATCCAACAATCAAAGACCAGTGAGGAGACTGTCAAAGAAAAAATACAACAGCTCCTAGATAGAGGAATGCTGGTTTCATTCTAGAGTCCTTGGGTGTTGCTCATTCTTATTGTAAAGAAGAAAGACAGAAGTAATTGAGTAGTCATAGACTATCAACATCTTAATATGATTACAAAGAAGGACTCATACCTGTTGCCAAGAATTGCCAATGCCTTGGAATGCCTGGGAGACGCAAAGTTCATCTCTGCAATGGATCTGATCTCAGGTTATTAGCAGAACAAGCTGCCACCAGAAGAACAAGAGAAGTGTACCATTATGACTTCACAGGGTCTATTCTAACCAACGTGCATGTCCCAAGGATTATGTAACACGCCGGCAACATTCCAACAAGCTATAGATACAATCCTGAGAGATCTTAAGCTGTCCTGTGCCCTTGTATCTGGATGATATTAACATCTTCTTTAGGACGTTCAAAGATCACCTGGAGCACTTGGAGGCTGTTTTTAAGTAACTAGCAGATGCTAACTTGAAGATAAAGCCCAGGAAGTGCCAGTTCTTCAAAGACCAGCTCAATTACTTGGGTTTTGTGATTGACACTAAAGGACTTTGGCCGCAGTCTGCCAAGATAAAAGAAATAGCTAAAGTGAAGACTCCCAAGAGCAAAAGGGATATTCAGGTGTTCTAGGCATGTTAGGATATTATCACAGGTTTATTCCAAATTTCTTGTGTATAGGTGAACCTCTCTTTCACTTTCTTAAAAATGGAGTACCTTTTACCTGGACATCTGCCTGCCAGTCTGCTTTTAACTCATTAAGGACCAGCCTGTCTGGCAGTCCAGTGCTTATGTATCCCAATTTTACTAAGCTATTTGTGATCCACACTGACGCCTCTTTGGGAGCACTGGGAGCAGTACTTTCCCAGAATGACAATGACGGCAAAAAACATAATGTTGCCTTTGCCATTTGCTCCCTGAACGTCCATGAGCAAAATTACACAATGACAGAATGTGAATGTTTTGCAGTAATATATGCCTACAAACAGTTCTGGTTGTATCTCCATGGGTTTCACTTCACAGTAGTGATGGACCACAACAGCCTGAGCTGGCTTCAGAACCTACAAGAGCCAGAAGGTTGCTTAGCACAATGGGATCCTAAACTGCAAGCATTTGACTATAAGTGTGAGAGAGGGGGGCTAAACTAACTAAGTTTGGCTCCCATCCCGGCAAAACAAACCACCAGGATGCCAACCAGTGGAGAACTGGGATGGCCGCTCTAAGGGGGACCAGAGGGAGGACACTGGGGACAGTTGTGGGAAATAGGAGTTCAATCTCATCAACACAAGACCAGTGATCAACCACAGAGTGCAGGAGGGAGTGGGGGGAGCACCACAAAAGCCTCAAGGGGGACCGGGTCACTCTCTTCCCTGCTAGGGAGGGGAGGCGTTGGTATTCTCTCTCTCTCAGAGGAGGGCAATGCATACCCAACTGCATCCAGATCCAAGTTGTTGCATGTCAAACTCTTCACCACGGCCTCTCCAGAGAGGAAGAGGACACTTGGAAAATTCAGAAGACTAGATGGGTTGTCCCCCACAAGCTGAGCAGAAGAAGTGATTTTTGATCACAAGTCTGGCAAGTCAACCAAAGGAGCAATAAAAATGGGGCCAAAGAAAAAGCAACAAATTTGAGGACAGGGAGTATCATAATTGCAATCATCTTGAAATTTGGAAAAGATTGGTGTAATTTTTGACTGACAAGCAATAAGAAACAACACCACTAGGGCAGCCACAAGAAAGAGGCAAAAAGGAAACAGCAAGACAGGTGTGGAGAGCTTGGACGTTATCTTGGGGGCCTTGAATCTCACAGTTAAACAAAAGCAGGTTCAAAAACTGAAAATTCAAATAAAAAACAAGATAACAATAAAAATTATAATGAATTTTAAATACAAATTTGAGTTTGAAAGCGGGTTTCAAAGGCAAAAGCAAGAGGAGGCGGTGACTATATGCTAGACCCTGTATAGAAGAGCACAGGGAAGTTTCTGGGTTTGAAACTGGGACACACAAGGTAAGTTTAAAGGAAAATACTAACACTTTAATTCTTAGATAATATAAACTGGAAACAGAGCTTCTAGAAAACAGAGATATAAGAAAAATAAAATGTGCAACAAATTCCAAAATGTTTTAATAGATTTGAGAATAGACAAGCAGGGGACTGAAAGTACCCTTGCTGTATAAAAGAAAGTGAGTTGTAGGGAATGGAATCACATGACAGCAGGGATTGGATTTGATTGGGTGGGAGATAAAATTTTCAGGTCAGGACCAGGAGAACTGGAGAGTTTCAATTTAATTTCTGCGGCTTTATCTGATTGGTTGGAAGGTATCTCAACCATTTCAGATTCAATTGATTTTGTGGTTATTGGTATGGTGTATTTTGATTGGATGTTTCTAATTTTTTTTTAAGAGGGGTTGACACCAGGCCAGTAAATAGTACAAATCAATTAGTGCTTTTCCCAGGAGGGAACTACCATAGCCAGGAGGTCTGCAGGGTAGGCCAGGACAAACCTCTTGTTGACAGTATGAGCTAAATGGCCTAGAGAGTTGAGTGGCTGGGCTGCAATTTTTGGCCCTTTTTTGATATATCAGGGGAAAGCAGTTTGATCCAAAGCCAAAGGTGGCAGGGGATTTACAATAAGATAGTGCACCAGCCAGGAATAAAACATCAGAATGCTGACTGCTTATCCAGACTCCTGACTGTCAATATAGTATCATCACAGGCTGATATACTATATGATAAGATGTTAACTGGCCAGTTTGAATATGAGCCTGAAAGAATTGGGGCTATCCTCAGGGAACTTATGAAGGACTGCAGAGTAGAAGATGGTAATCTCTACAAATACCATCAAGGGAATAAGTATGTTTCCCCCCGCCCTTCTTAAAGATTGTCCCTGATCATTGCTGCCCATAAGGCTGTAGGCTATGACGGCCTCTAAAAGACTATACACCAGTTGCAGCTTCACTACTACTAGAAATCTCTGCTATTTGACACCAAGAAAACCCTGACTTGCTGTGTGGAGTGTTAACACAAGAAGCCATTCCTGCCCAAGCATCAATATAAGGCTGTTGAGCCTAAATTTGCTTAGCACACTGTCAGCATTGACGTGGTTGGCCCTCTCCTAATGTGTGTTGGTCAGCTCAGGTACATAATAGTAGTTATAGACCACCTTAACTGACATGCCCTGCCCCAAAGGGCAGACTCTTTAAAATACTTATATATAAACTCTCAATTCAAAACTTTAATATTAAAAAATACTGAATTTAAATCAATCAAAAACAAACAAACATAATAAATTTAAAGTTAATTACCTTGTTTTTTTCACTATTTGCATTCAAATTGTTGTTGTTGTTGCTGTCTTCCATCCTATCCTGTTATATATTTCTACCTTAAAGTAGAATATTTTCTACCTATTCTTACCTTTCAAAACCCCTGCTTATGTTGTTGCTGCTCTCCAGTTTAACGTTACTGATCTGCAACTTCTGTTGGGCTTTGAAGCTCTCCTTTTCCTCCAGGTTTTCACCCAACTTCCTCCAGTTGCTCCTCTTCTTGACTTATTCCTCCCTGGCTATCAGTCTTCAACTGAAAAGGCTTTTTCTCCATAAATAAAGAGCTTTTGAAGAGTAGGCTTTAGGCCAAAATTCTAAGTGATTTCTACCCTTCAATCCTTTTACCAAATTTAAACTTTGAGATCTTAAATTTTAGAGTTTTATACATTTTTATTAAATTCATTTTAAAGTTCAGCTTTTTATTTTCTTGAACAAATTAAACTAGTAAGACAACAAGCCTTAGGCTTTTTATATCCATTGCTTTCCCTTAAGAAATCTTTTAATAGCTATATGTATCAATTTGTTGATGAGAATATCCAAATATTGACATTCCTTTAGTTACCAATTGATACTATTGAACACCTTATTTTATCTTCTTTGCTTAGGATTCTTAAACTCAATCACTCCTTTTGTAACTCAGTATAAATTTTTAGCAGGGTTCTGTAAGATTATTTTGCAGACAGTTCCAAACTTTTTATACCTTTTAAATCTGAATCCTAATGCCTTACATGTGCTGGTTTATAACCTTGCACCACTATGGGCAAGACCTTACATTACCAAGTGGGTAGAGGTAAAAGCCCTTCAGCACATTAGTGCAGAGGCTACTGCAAGGTTCATCTTAGAATGCATTATTCATCGCCATGGTTGCCCGCAATTTATTCTCACAGACAATGGCACTAACTTCACTGCCAATGTTATTCCAAAGCTTAATGAGCTCATGGGCGTGAGGGGAGTGCTCTCTACTCCATATCATCCAGAAACAAACAGGGTGGTTAAGAGAGCAAATGGCACTTTGGTGAATATCCTTTAGAAACTGGCAAATAAGCGTACCTCCAAGTGGTATCTGTTCCTGCCAGCAGTCATGTTTGCCTACAACATCTTTATCCATAGAACAACTAAGTTTTTTCCTTTTCAGCTCATGTATGTTTGACATCCTGCCATCCTGCCAATCCTGTTCTCTGCTATGAGAAATCCTGGGTAAATCACTTACAACCAATACACAATAAGGCTGGCAGATACGCTGATTAAGCTTCAGGCTGAAGCTTTCACAGAGACTGTGCTGGCCAGGACAAAAGGACTCCAGCAGGATAATTCCAACGGCTGCGTTTTTCCAGAATTCAAGGCTGAAACTCAATTATCCTATCACAACAAAGTAATAGGAAGAGCGCACAAACTTGACACTATTTGGAAAGGACTATTTGAAGTCATTGAAAGAGCAGGCCAAGACACCTACACCATGAAGGATGTTTTGAATGAGCAACTCATTAATAGAGTCCATAGAAGGTTTCTAAAACCTTTTCACATTTTTCCAAGCAATGACATCTAAGCCAGATTCCTACACTTTCTAAAAGAATAAAATAAAGATTTTAAAATTGATTTTTATTGTAAAATAAGCAAAAGGGCAAGGTTAAAAATTGCCCTCCTGATACTTATTGTCATCATTGTCCTCTTTGTCTCCATCATCCTTGATGCTCTCATCCTCTTCCTCTTCAGAATCCGATTTAGGATTGGCCAGGCTGGGGCTTTTAGGCCCAGGAGTCACCATTGTCATATCAGGCTCTTGATCCCCAGCCAGAAGAGCTACATCCTGGGGAAGCAACTCAAATAGAAAGCACTGGTTCTCAACAAACAGTAAGACAGCCATGTGCAACCACAACTTCTTGTGGGCAGGAGAAAGGTGGGAAAAATTAATCAAAGGAAGGGTAATGGACTTAAAATCCCAGTTGACCCACCAGAGGCCACCTTCTAAGGAGTAACCACACCCAAGAACAAGGCAATCCAGGATAAGGTTGTCAATAGAAAGATTCATGTTGGGAAGTATTGCCTTTATATTTCCACTGGTGTTTTGGAGTTTCTCCCAGTGTGTGGTCATTCTTTGAAAGCTTCCCTGGGGAAGTCATAGGCCAGGTGTCAACATAAGGTTCCTGCACAACACCATCACCTGCATAGCAGCCTTACAGTCCACATTATGGAAGATGTCCTAACAGCGGCAGACTACCTTTCCTAGGCAACTATCCCGCTGGTCACAGTTATCAACCTGGAGCTTCTGATATATCTAAAAATACAGGGGAAGATGCTAGAACCAGGATTGAATTATCTGGTTGGGAATTTGGATAAAAAATTCCTGGTCCAAACCATTGACAAGATTGCTGTTACAGGAGACTTTGACAAGGTCCAGAAAGTTGTGACTCAAGCGCTCTGCCAACACTTCATCATCCTTAGAGAAGAATCCAAAACTTGAAGATGTGATTTGCACCTTGAGTTCCTTCTTGGGCTGCTGTTGTAGAATGATGAAAAGAAAAAGACAGTGCAGCTCATAGCCAGAAAAGAGGATGCCACAATTGAAGTTGGGCATATTAATTTGATATTGGACAGTTAACAGGTTGCCAACTAGAACTTGCAAGTAAAAAGACCCATGAACATAAGCCCAGGTGTCAATGGGCCACTCTTTGGATGGAGCCAAGGGGATTTCCACATCCCGCTGGGTTGACTTTTTGTGAGTTGGCTGTTTTGATGGTAACTTGGGCTCTTGACAAGCCTGTTTTTGAGGAGGCTCATTATGACCCATAACAGTAATAAAATTACTGGTGTCCCTATTGTGAAGCCTGCAAATATTGCCTTCTTGGCATCATACAACATGGCTTGGAACAGGGCACAGTCCAAAACCAACATTGCAGCAATGAGGCTGCAGGCATCTGTAACTTTGGAAGTGTTGGAGGCATTGCTGGGGTGTGACATGGTAATAGAAGTCTGACAACTTGACAGTATAACTAAGTCAAGTTAGGGAAAATGTCAGGAATTTATACTGACTTTGTTCTACCTTGTTAATATTGGCGGCCTGCCAAGCCATTAATTGGAGAAGCTTCTGATATATTACTAGCAGGCTTAATTGATCTGAGAAGCCTTTGTAAAGCAGATTCAGATCATACATTAAAAGAACAACCAGGAATATTAGAGGCCTCTAATTATTACTGATTCCCAATTGGCTAGAGTTATTCCAGAATGCTCTAGCAAACTGCCAAGTTAGTATTATGGGGTTTTCCAAGGATCTGAAAGGGTTGTGATCAATTTGCACTGACAATCCACCAGTGCCACTGCAAATTCCTTCTGGAAAGACCTCTTAGTAGTGTAAACTATTTGCTAAAAGTAGAGTCATATATTAGTGCTGCCACCGCCTGCACACTAATAAATTATGCATAACTCTATGGTAACAAGTACCCAGCGCAGGGTACTATGATATTGAATCTATGATATTGCATGGATGCCTGACTCTGGGGGTTGATGCTGGCAATCTGGGGATGAAAAGACTGACCAAGCAAGAGTTAGAAGTGCCAGATGATATTATCCTGGAAAGAGAGTGCAAGCTCTATAAAAGCCCTTTCATTGGACTAATGGAAGGCAGACAAATGAAAAATTCTACTGTAGAACATTTTCATAGTAGAAGAAGATATCTGAGTTAAAGACCTTAGTCAGTTCTCAAAGACCTTAGCAAGCCATAAGCTTAGAGAGCCGTTTGCTTGTTGCCTCCCTTGAACATTGCCATCTGTCGCCCTTTCAAGGAAACCCCAGACGTTGCAGTAACATTTGTTGTCATACAAGCATTTATATCAACATAATGACCAAGATAACATAGTTACTTAATAAAGCAAATATTAATCAGACTGCCAGGTCTGAGAGCAGAACCAAATGTTCTGATATATAGTAAAAATACATTTTAAGTGAAAATTTGAATTATGACCTAAATAAATTATATATAATAAACCAGAGTGGGTATATTTTATCACTAACAGAGGTTTAATAAGACTATTGTGTGATCTAGCTTTAAAATGTGTTGTTAGATATCAACACTAGGGTTGCAGCAGACTAACTCCAGGGCAACTGTGGTAAGTTTGACTCCCTGGTACTTGACAAAGTGTCAAGTACCAGGTAGTTGAGTGCCGCATGTGTGAATCTATTAGTATTTTCAGCTTAACTGAATTTAAGCTAATTTTTACTGTAATTTAGGGGTTCAAACCCAAAAACCAAGGTTAAAGTTACTTGAACTCAACTCTGTTTAATAATTTGGTTAGCTAAAATACCAATTTAAGGGGCAATTTATAAGTAAATTTACTATTAGAAAAGAAAACCCTGTGTTTGACACTCTAAAACAAAAAGTGACCAATTCAACACTTTTTAAGCCAAATTTTAATTTTATTAATAAAATACATATGTGCTTATATAAATTTTATTATTTACTATTATATTTTTATTATTAGTGTCCATAGCTGTCAATTAGGCTCCCAAGCACCACTATACTGTATTTAGTGATATAGAAATTAATCAAATATCCCACTTGTTTTGCATTATGTCATTCCTGGGTTTGTGGATTAAGTGGTGCCACATAAATTAAGCCTGATTTATTAAGAGACTATATATGTAATTTATAAAAAACAGAAACTTGACATCTTCCTTGTTTGAATCTGTCCACTTGCTACCCAATCAGTTTTGGATTTAACTAATCAAAGGCTCAGAATTAAGGCTAAATTAATATGTGACGCACTATGAGCGCCACTCAACACTTGTCCACTTGACACTTTAACTTGGGGATCAATATAGAGAGCTTCTTAACGTTTTAACCAACACTATGGTAAATAAGTCACCCCCATCTCCTCACAGCATAAAGTAAACACTAATAAACACCTTCCTACTCATTTACTTTTTTAACTTATGTTGTATTTTTTATTTTGAGAATATGAAACTGCTTTGCTTTTGGGTTAACTTTCAAACTTGTTTTAAATTTAAGCAAGTTTTAATTAAAAAACATAGTAAATTTTATTTTTCTGCTTGACTCTGGCATACTTGACAGTGAGAATTCAGCTTTTCCCAGCTGATTGACAGTGCTGAACTTGACACTTTACCATGTTTTGAATTTTCAACTCCAATAAAAAATTTCCATATAATAATTTTTTTATTTTTTGAAAATATAATCTACTACTTTTCCTGCTACTCTCCATATAATTTTTATATTTTTGGATTTTTAATTATACTTTTACACTAATTTAGCACTAAGATGTTATGCTGAACCTAACATCTTTGATGCTTCATCATAAATTCACTTATTTTCTATGTTTTAACTTTTATATCTATACTTTGAGTTTATATTTTGCTTATATTTACTTTGTTATGTTTTTTTCTTGATAAATAAAGCTTTATTTACTTACTTTTTATTTAAAATTACTTTGCTTTACCTCTGTGTTTATATATTTCATACTGTTTATTTATAAAACTAAACTTTTCTTTAGCCAAGATCATTTAAATCCAACAAGCCTACCAAGCTCCAAGCTTCTGAGGGCTATAAAGAACCTGCCACCACCCCTAAGCATGTCAAGAAGCCTGCAAAGGCAAAGTCTCTTACTCTATCTCCCCCCACTCCATCTCCTCCCCCTCCATCCTCATCTTCTACTTCCTCCCCCAATTCCTCAAATAAAAGTGATGACTCCCTCACTGACCACTCTTTTTACAAGTCAGAGGCTGACTCCAAACCCACCAAGGAGCGCTGTATCAAGAAGTCAAAGGTTGCCAAGGAGCCCACTTCTTCTTATGGTAAAAAAGGAGGCATCCAAGCAGGCCTCAAAAAACCCTTCCCCTCCTGATGGCTCTTCCCCCTCTCTCATCTGATCCCCAAGATGAGCCTTAGGAGTACTCCAAGAAGTTCAAAGCTTCTGGTCACATGGCTTGAGATCCACTGGCCATCCACAATATCTGCAATGTAGATGGAGAGTTCAAAGTCCCCAAGTGCTTCCCCCCGTTTTCCCCCATCATGTCAGTAAAGGACAGCCCTGGCTATGTCACTGACAATTACATTTTTAGCTTTAATAATCAAAAGCGCGCCACCAAGAGCAAGCACTTTGTATGTGAGGATAAGACTTGCGGGGCACGGCTAAACACCAAGGGCTGGGAGCAAGTAACTGCTGAGAAGGGGGAGCACTCTTGTGAGTCCCCCAATCATCTTATAACCTGGATGTTAAAATGGTACCTTATCCAGGTGATCCCAACATCCTCTCACCTCCAGGCATCTGACCTGGCTATAAAGGCCCTGCAGCATTTAAAACCCAACAATCTTAATTTGGTGCCAACTCAAGAGAAGTTGGTTAAGTTCATAAGCAATAAGTGTATCACTGCCAATCTCCCTCTCCCCAAGGCCTTGGACATCCTCTCAGATCTTACACTCACCCACAAGCTCAAGCAGCTTCTGAGTGGGGATCTCTTCCTCCTCCATGACAATGGGCCCGGCAGCAATGACCACATAATCTTCTATGCCACTCAGCAGAACCTGCTGAAGTTAAAAAGGGCTTCAACCTGGCTAGTTGGTGGTACCTTTGCACTTGCCCCTGTATGTTCAAACAGCTCTGGATGATCTATGCCCAGATTGACATCCGGGAGATTCCACTTGCTTTCTTCCTTCTCTCTGGGGCCACTGAGGCCATCTACACCCTTGCTTTATCCATCCTTTGCCTAGCATCTTCCCTCCTTGCTGACAACAACAATGCCAAGAAGACCCCCCTACACACAAGCCAACCCCTCCTGCCACTGACAAGTACCAGGCCACCCTGGACTTGGAGGAAAAGATAAGGCTGAGAGCTCTGGGGCCTCACATTTGCATCATGGACTTTGAGCCTTCTCAGTTCAATGCATTCAAGCAGCAGTTCAGCGGGGAGGTGCAGGGGTGCTACTTCCACTTCCATCAAACAGTTGCTCAGAATGTGCAGGCTCATGTCAAGCTAAGTAGGTTGAGCTGGAGGGACACTTCTGACACCTGCAAATTTGTGCTTGCACAATTTAGTGCCTTGGCTTTTTTAAAGCCAGAGCATACTGTGCAGGGGGTTGATGTTCTCTCAAAGGATCCTTAAATAATAAAGCACTTGGATTTCAAGCCTTTCCTTGAGTACTTTGAGCCCCAGTGGATTGGGAAGGTTATCACGCAGAGGTAAGGAAAGGCCTGCGCCAAGGCCAGTGTCAGGATTGACAATTCTTCCCCTCTGGAACCCCAGGCCCAAGAGCGGGAATTAAACCCGGAACCTGGATCCCCTGGGCTGCCGGGCCTATGGACCGCAGGACTGCCCGTCCGCATTTTTCTGGGATTGAGCCCCTGCAAGCTGACGCTGAAGATGATGGCCCACACAGTGAAACAGACCACGCCAATGAAATTATTGCACCGAGTGAAATGCCAATCACAGCACCTAATGGAGGTGCCAAAGTGGCAACCATTATCCTCATGTGTTTGAAGTCTACACCAGCAACCAATCAAGAGCCAACCCAAGGAAGAGGCACTGGCCTGCAACCCGGCCCCATGACCACAACGCTAGAGCAAGATAATCAGGTAGCTAAATTGGGAGTCTCAGCTAATGAAAGAACTCCCGGGCCAAGTACCATTTTGCTGCCTTTAGACCCAAGTACCAAATTCCCCCAGCCTTGCCTTTCCCAATGCCCTGATGATCCCCCCATGGAAAATATTAAGTTTGGAGATGGGGTACTATATAGACCCAAGGACCCTGCGCTCTAAACTTATTGCCATTTTTGAATAAAGATTATGTTACTTTGGCTTATACAGCTTTTGCCATATTTTGTATTTGCTGTCTATCAATTCATTTTGAGATCTCCCGGCCCTCCTGCCCCACCACCTGCAGTTTTCTGCCCACCTGGTGCACCCTTTGGGCCTGTTCATTTCACTGAATATCCCTTGAAGCCCAAATACAAGGACTATACACCAGAGAAAACCCTCAAACTTGACCCGCTAGCCTGCATCCAATCCGCTATTAGATACAACCGCCAAGGCCTGTGGATATTCTCTACACCAAAACTATTTAGAGGAAAATTCAATTACCTCCCAGCCTACAATATCTACATGGAACCTCCCATAACACCCAAACCAATGCCGGCTTTTTCACCTGACCTTCCAACTGACCATACCAGCAAGCTTTTTGGTATAGTGTACATCACCCTCACAGGGGTTATGGACACCATCATACCGGCCACTGGCCCGTGGTTGTGGGTGAGAAAGTCTGCTTCCTACCTTCTAAAGTTAGCTCCTCTCTTGTGGTGGGCCCTGCCTGCAAAACCCCCGGCCCAAGTTACCCCTGAAAACGACGGACCAGCTGCCCAAGACTGGATCCCTGACAGTCAGTTGGAACGTTTACTGGGCAGCCATCAACGGGGAGCTCAAGACCACCTTGGCACTAGAGACTTATCATAAGCATCTTAAGGCCAACTTTGGGCTTCATCTAAAGTTCAATAAGTTCTTCTCCCTCCTGCAGCACAAGCAGGAGAAAACCATCTCCAAGCTGTGTGACTTGGCAAACTGTGTCTCCCCCACCAAGCCCATAACCCGCTCCACCCTCTTCATCCAGGCCATTCAAAATGTGGCCAAGAATAAATTCAAAGCCTCAGAGATCAAGCAGCAGCTTGAGCTCATTGCAACTGCCCTCCTGAAAGGGGCTAAAATGAAAAGGGGAAGAAAGGTGAAGAGTAAACTTGCTTGCTTGCTTCTATGGTTTGAACTTTTAACTTATTAGCTTTAATTTTTACTTTTTAGTTCTGATAAATTAGTTTTTAGTTTTAATTTTTCTATTTTTTGATTTAATTAGATAGCACTGATTATTTTATGTATACATGGTAAGTTTGAGATGAATAGCTATAGTTGCAAGTGAATGAAATATCTTAATTTTTGTTAATTTCCTAATAAAACATGATATTCACATTTATTATTTATATGAACTATATCAAATAAATATTATAATCATTCATATTTTGCATAACTTCTATTGTTGCTCTGTGTTTATTTTTGTCTCATTGGAATTTTAATTTTTATGTTAATCAAAAATATTTTTATAATAAAGAGTGTAAATTACATAGTAAAATGAGAAACAGTTAATTTTTTCTCCTTATTCTTATTAATTAAGGTACTTTTTTATTGCATTTTTGAGCTCTCTGGGGTCACTTTAAGATACCATAGCTGTATAGCTTAATTTTTTATATTAAAAGTTTTCAGTACATTAGGACCGTTAATTAAAAAAGTGTCGATTTCCAGTTGTCGATCAGGGAAAAAGCTGAATTTTCACTTTACTATAGTGTCGAGCACCAGGGAGTCGAACTTGCCACAGTTGCCACTCCAGACGACTACCGGATCTTATCCGTAACAGCGAAAGAGCCTTCTTACTATATTTAAACAGTATAAAGTTAAATTTTATGACAGCTTTAGAATCAGAAAACTAGCCGGAGGTGGTCCGCCAAAGCCTAATCACGAATGATCAAATATTTTTTCAAATATAATATTTCGGGGTATTTTACGTGTAAAACGCCATACTATAATTATTTGAGAACTACAACTTGAATCAAACCAAGGTCAAATATTTTTCCTGTTTCTTAGCGCTCTGAGACACCTTGATATATGAGAGCAAATGCTTTTTTGCTGTACTCATCGTTCAATCCAATCACATATATAATTTTATTTATTATTTTTAGTTTTTTAATACTTTATTAATTGTTTTAACTTTATTGTATCTTAATTTTTGTTGATACTTACAAGTGCCTTTTAATCCAACACCAGAGTGTTCAGGCGATCAAGATATTTCAAGTACTCAACAAAGATTTAATCATACATCATATCTCAACCCAATATTTAAATCTAGACTCTTATAATATGATAGCTTTTACAATGTCAGGGGCTTGAATCCAGCGCCACACTCCATCAAATGTGGTCTGCTTAATTTCATATGCATGTAAAGCCTTTCATTTAGTAAATAAACTCACCCAAGCTGAAAAGTTATCTACAAGCTTTATTTTTAAAGCCAGTTTGTTTAAAAGTTGTAGCACCTCGAACATGGTCATATCTATATTACAGAAGATGGATTACTTTTATCTAGATAAATAAACTTTAGTGACCTTATCTCTGTTTCTATCTGGACTTAAGGATTTCGATATTATTTCTCCCATCGACAGGAAACATACTATGTGACTTTTTACGCAATCGTGGAAGTGAATTAAGATTCTTAACGATTTACGCTCCAGCGATCCTCATGTTGCCCTGAGATATGTGGCCGAGAATAAACAATAAACGGATTTTCGCTCCAGTGCTAATCAAGTTTCAAGCTAGCCTATGTGGCACATCATAAAATGCAGAAATCTACTTCACAAAAAACCAACGCAAGCATTTATTAAATTAATTAAAATACTATTTTACTTTTAACTATCAGATAAAAGAATATAACTTATTTAAAAAAATTAGGTAATATATATTATCCAATGGAAATAGGTTAGAGTTTTTTTAAATTTTATTTGTAAATAGTTTAAAAATTGTCAATTATTTTCACACTATTTAAAAAATGGATAGGCGAATGAATAGTGAAATTTCATTGTATCCGAAATTAATTTTTCTTATTTAAATTATAAGTTTCTCTGTTGATACATAATTTTTGTTTTTTAAGAGCGTTCAATTAGATCATTGGCCATAAAATGAAAAAATCATTCAAGAGACCTATTTTTAATTCTACTAATTAATTGGGAGTTGAAGATTCGATGTCTCGCTCCACTAAATATGATCTAATAATTTTCTAACTTTTGTGATATATTGAACGTTGATTTCTTTCAGGCTATTGGATTTAACGTTTTTTAAATAAGCTTTAATATCCTACATAATTTATTCCAAAAACCGCTACATCCCAATTTGTGCAAATTACAAATAAAATACACACATACCTCTTCACTTTTCGATGGAATTTATTGGAAATTGATAAATGGCACAATTTACTTCAGCTGACTTAATTGCTCCTAAGTTCCAATTACTGTGCAAGACTATATCCAAGCATTTTGCTTAAAGCCAATATCTCTACCAAGACTAGTATAGATCTTTTAGATATTGTGGCTTCCACCCTTAATATCACATCAGCAGTATCTGCTCTTGTAGTACTTCTTCTACTATTTGCAATCAGTAAGTAAATTAAAAAAATTAATTACTAACAATTAAAAGAAAGATTTGACAGGAAAGCCTTAAATAGAGTTTCAATGCGCCTGCAGGCTGGAATAGCTATACTAAATTTAATTAAGCATATCTTAGATTTTCTTCCAACACCAGAAAATGATGACTCACTATGCTCTCTTGTGGGATTCCTTTCAGTATCTTTGTATCAATTTTACCTGTTCCTCAATGTGTGTATTGCCCTAAATCTTCATTTGGTGATTGTTTTAAGCTTTAAACCAAAAAATATCTGGGAGCTCTTTTATTGGTTTGGCGCGTTTTTTATCCCAATTGTCCTAAATGTCATTCTGCTAGGTAAAAAATTTATAATCTTTTTCTTATCTTTTAGTCATGAGCTCATTTGGAAAGGGTATGAACAACTATTGCTATATAAAAAATAGTAATAGCCCCAATTATATCATTGCAGCTATATATGACTGGATTAGGTATGTTAGCACTTACATATAGCATATTGATCACAGCTCTTGTTGTATTCAAGATACATAAAAGAAACTCATTCTTGCGGTCTGTAAATTTCCAAATCAGCTCTCAAGATAAATCACCCAAAGTCTCTTCTCTATTCAGCCTCAAAAGCCTAGTTTTAAGAACATGTCTCTACCCTGCAGTCTTTATCTGCTATTTTACTGGAATGGTAGAGAGAAGCTGCTTCTATCTCTTCAAGTATATGAATAGAACACTGATGCAAATATCCTTCTGCTTATATGGCCTTTGTGGTTTTCTGCACCTGACTACCTTTCTTGCTGATCCAGTGGTTTTTAATATTCTTCCCAACATCTTTAATCCAAGTGTTACTCACAGCAACACTAGTTCTATGGATGCCAGTGACCACATTCCATCTTCTGGAAAAGAACTATCATTTGATTTTTTACAACTGAATCTTGTGAAGAATCTAATTTAGCAACAATTCAAGTGGCAGGTGATTTTCAGCAATATATTTAATAAACAATGATTGTCTGTAAAGCCAGCTTTATTATAATTTAAAATATAATATAAAAACTATCAATTTTATTATTTATAGTATATTATAAAACAATTTAGTTGATTTTTCAAATAATAAGAGCTAATTTAATTTTTATCATCTGTGAAAAATCTTTAAACTTTTTTTAAAAATTTATAATTTAAGATATTTTTTCTGCATATAGTTTGTGTTGCAAGATCTACAAATACTCTTTCATGGGGAAATTCCTAGAAACAGCCCAATTAATGAATAATTAGTGGCATTCTTATCAGACAATCATGCTGCACAGGGATCAAACATTTTGAATCTTAAATAAAATAATACCTGGACAAACACCATGACTGTCATGATGTACATGAACAGTATGTGGTTTTCAGTAATACTTATAACTCTCTTGGCCAATCAAAAAAGTTTTCTTATTTCTCAGTTTTACCATTTAACTTGTTTTATATACTCTCTAAAAGCATATACTTGACAAATAAAAACAAAAGCTAAAGTTTAGCTGCATAATTTAAATGTAATATTTAAATTTGATAGTATTTATTATTTATTGATAATGAGTATATGCATAAAATTATATCAAATGTTAACACAGCAAATTTAGAAAAATGTTTTTAATGTACTGGATTATATAAATTAAAAAACATATTACTAAATTATTAATGTAAGCTATAATAACAGCATTATCAAAAAGATTTGTTTCTGGGCATTACCTATTTACTTATCAAGGGAAAAGTGTGAGAAGTATGGGCAGAAAATCATTGTCTTTATCTGCATCTTCATCTTCATAAGAAAAATTATCAGAGATAGTGAGGTGGGATTAGGCAGTGTGCTGAGGCCAGAGTTAGCATGTCAAGGGCTGTGTCTCAAAGAAAAAAATGAGGAGTGTCAGAACTTTTGGTTCTGCTCTCAGATCTGGCGGTCTGATTAAGATTTGCTTTAAGTAATTATGTTATCTTGGTCATTATGTTGATAGAAATGCTTGTATGACAACAAATGTTACTGCAGCGTCTGGGGTTTCCTTGACAGGGCAACAGCTGGCAATGTCCAAGGGAGGCAACTAGCAAGCAGCTCTCTAAGCTGATGGCTTGCTAAGGTCTTTGAGAACTGACTAAGGTCTTTGAACTCAGATATCTTCTTCTACTGTGAAAATGTTCTACAGTAGGATTTTTCATTTGTCTGCCTTCCATTAGTCCAATGGAAGGGCTTTTATAGAGCTTGCACTCTCTTGCCAGGATAATATCATCTGGCACTTCTAACTTTTGCTTGGTCAGTCTTTCCATCACCAGATTGCCAGCATCAACCCCCAAAGTCAGGCATCCATGCAATATCATAGTACCCTGCGCTGGGTACTTGTTACCATAGAGTTATGCATAATTCATTAGCGTGCCAGCGGTGGCAGTGCTAATATATGACTCTTTTTTTAGCGCATAGTTTTACTCCTAAGCAGACTTTCCAGCAGGAATTTGCAGTGGCACTGGTGGATTGCCAGTGCAAATTGATCACAACCCTTTCAGATCCTTGGAAAACCCCATAATACTAACTTGGCAGTTTGCTAGAGCATTCTGGAATAACTCTAGCCAATTGGGAATCAGTCATAATTAGAGGCCTATAATATTCCTGGTTATTCTTTTAATGAGTGATCTGAATCTGCTTTACAAAGGCTTCTCAGATCAATTAAGCCTGCTAGTAATATATCAGAAGCTTCTCCAATTAATGGCTTGGCAGGCCGCCAATATTAACAAGGTAGAACAAAGTCAGTATAAATTCCTGACATTTTCCCTAACTTGACTTAGTTATACTGTCAAGTTGTCAGACTTCTATTACCATGTCACACCCCAGCAATGCCTCCAACACTTCCAAAGTTACAGATGCCTGCAGCCTCATTGCTGCAATGTTGGTTTTGGACTGTGCCCTGTTCCAAGCCATGTTGTATGATGCCAAGAAGGCAATATTTGCAGGCTTCACAATAGGGACACCAGTAATTTTATTACTGTTATGGGTCATAATGAGCCTCCTCAAAAACAGGCTTGTCAAGAGCCCAAGTTACCATCAAAACAGCCAACTCACAAAAAGTCAACCCAGCGGGATGTGGAAATCCCCTTGGCTCCATCCAAAGAGTGGCCCATTGACACCTGGGCTTATGTTCATGGGTCTTTTTACTTGCAAGTTCTAGTTGGCAACCTGTTAACTGTCCAATATCAAATTAATATGCCCAACTTCAATTGTGGCATCCTCTTTTCTGGCTATGAGCTGCACTGTCTTTTTCTTTTCATCATTCTACAACAGCAGCCCAAGAAGGAACTCAAGGCGCAAATCACATCTTCAAGTTTTGGATTCTTCTCTAAGGATGATGAAGTGTTGGCAGAGCGCTTGAGTCACAACTTTCTGGACCTTGTCAAAGTCTCCTGTAACAGCAATCTTGTCAATGGTTTGGACCAGGAATTTTTTATCCAAATTCCCAACCAGATAATTCAATCCTGGTTCTAGCATCTTCCCCTGTATTTTTAGATATATCAGAAGCTCCAGGTTGATAACTGTGACCAGCGGGATAGTTGCCTAGGAAAGGTAGTCTGCCGCTGTTAGGACATCTTCCATAATGTGGACTGTAAGGCTGCTATGCAGGTGATGGTGTTGTGCAGGAACCTTATGTTGACACCTGGCCTATGACTTCCCCAGGGAAGCTTTCAAAGAATGACCACACACTGGGAGAAACTCCAAAATGCTGTCAAAAAATATAAAGGTAATACTTCCCAACATTTATATTTCCATTGACAACTTTATCATGGATTGCCTTATTCTGGGATGTGGCTACTCCTTAGAAAGTGGCCTCTGGTGTGTCAACTGGGACTTTGAGTCCATTCCCCTTCCCTTAATTAATTTCTCTCTCTGTTTTCCGCCACACAAGAAGTTGTGGTTGTGCGTGGCTGTCTTCCTGTTTGTTGAAAACAAGCGCTTTTCATTTGAGTCACTTCCCCAGGATGTAGCTCTTCTGGCTGGGGATCAAGAGCCTAATATGTCTATGGTGACTCATGGGCCTAAATGTGATGGCAATTTTGGGATAGTATGAAGTCATTTCTAAGTGATGGGGAATTACTACCCAAATCCACATAGAGTTAATGATTAACCACCAACATGGCTTCAGATATTTTTTTGTAAAATTTCCAATTTTAATACTAGGATTAAGTAGAAAATTAATCCTAACCAAAGTAGCCCAAGATAAATTGCCTGGGAAAGCATCAAAGTATCTTCAGAATAAAATTTGGGACATTGGGAGATAACACAATTTTCAGTTTCCAGGATGGGGGGCTCCAAGATTGGCTTGTGTGAACTGAACATTGGGCAGCACCAACAACAAAGTTCCCACTGCAGGGCCCCATCTTCCAGAAATGATTTGGTTGAGAATTAGATTGTATGTAATATATTGTAACAACCCAACCACAGGATGCATTTTGAAAAGTAAATTAGAACCAGGTATAAATAATTTTTATTGAGTAAAATTTTGGAAGGACTCAACTCTTAGAGTTGAAACAGTGAAAAATATTCAATATATATCAGAAAATCAACTAAGCAATACTGCCTGGATTCTGGCCTCCTATTTCCTCCACATTGTCAAGTAAATATCTGGTCCAGGTTGCAAAGAACCCTTTTGTGACCAATTTCTGACAACCATGCTGATTAACAAGCTTGTGTTGGGTGACCCTCAAATTATGACAATTTATCAACATCAATTTTCAAGGAGGAATTGGTTTCAGCTGACAGACTGGAGCAGCTGTAACCCATTTCTGATTGACTGCTTGATTTAAATCTGTTAATTTAGTAAAAGTTGATAAAAGTTTTCTGGCTTTTTGAGCCTTTCTATCTGGGCAGATAATTACCAGCATGATGGAACCTACTGTGACACTAAACACCCCATCCTGGTGTCAAGGGTCTGGATACACAATCATTCTGGCTACCGCCAACCTACTTAACATCCAGTCATTGCCCAATTTGGTACCCTTCCAATATACCGTTTGACATACCAAGAATGATAACCAAGCAATATACATGACAATCCAAGTATCCAGTGGCTAAAACCCATCCTGCACATGACCAACCCCTAGGTTTGATCCAACCAAATCTCTGCCACAGCCCAATCTATATACATCTAAAATATTATCCAATAAAAGATACTTATCTTCTCTCCTAATTTCATATTTGAAGCTTCCCCAAAAGGCGCTCCTTATCGCTGGCCAATCCCAAAGAGGATTCTGAAGAGGAGGAAGACAAGAGCACCAATGATGATGGAGACAAAGAGGACAATGATGACAGCAAGTATCAGGAGGGCAATTGTTAACCTTTCCCTTTTGCTTATTGTTGTGAATGCTGCCATTCACTGTGTTTTGATTTTGCTTTCAATGGGTTATTTTGAGGACAAATTTCTCTCTTTTGCTTTTGCCCTTCAAAATGACTCTGGCTCCAAATAGGGAAATTTGATTGTTCAGTTTCCTATTTCTACGCAACTTGCTTGCCCCACTCATGCTTGTGGCAAGTGATCCTACCGTCCATGTACTGTTTTGTGGTAAAAATACACAGTATATAATCCATTTCACTATTATCAATAAAATTTAAGTTCTATTCACATTTTTGTCTTTGTGTCTTCACGTACTTTGGCGCCTCTCAAGCCATGTCTAGCAGATATTATTCAATCAGGACCACAAGGTAATCACATAGCCTTCCCTGCCATTCTAACCAAGACTTAGTATGAATCTAATCCCAAGGTTAGGATTTCCTGTTGTGACTCTGTGCTGTGCCTTAGATCACAACAAAAATAGTGCTCACTACAGGGGCTGTAAGCCCCTTGGTTATCCCTTTCACAACCTGTTTTCAGGACCTTTGTCTCCTCTCATACAAGAGTCAACTTTGCCTGAAATTACCAGTCCTTCTATTGAAGAAGACATTGTTGACCTGTCTATTTCACCTACTGTAATGAACCTTGGGAATGATCCCTGCCTAGTGGTCTACCCTCTGGGTACCCCTTACTTGGAACAAGTCATGGCAGTAGCCCTTGGGTTAGCCTGTATGAAGCCATCCCTTGCCTTCAGCTTCAGTTCATTTGAGCAGAATACTACAAATTGATTGTGGCTCCACAGTTTCCACAGCATCTCCTCTCAGCGGCTGGCTCTGCTGAGCACCTATTTTCATCCTTTGTACAACTCACCTTAGCCCATCATCAAATGGTGTTAGGGCTCCGTGTTCAGGAGATTTAATCTCTAAAAGAAGCTGTCACTCATCACTGGGATCAGTTTACAGCCTACCAGCAGTGGATCCACTCCCTGTTTTCCTTGGTATCAGAAAATTAGCACAACTCTGTAACTTATTAGGCCTGTTTTGTCAACTTCATTGAGCAAATGCGCCAGTTCATCCCTGAGTATGTCAGGGAGCGTCTACATGAGTTTCATCAGTTGAAACAGCCCTGGCACACCCAAGTAGATTCCACTATGAGCTCCTATCTCTCCAATTTTGATCAAATTGTACAACAGCTCAATAAGTTCACTGCTTATTCCTTCAACCAACTACAGCAAGTAGCATCCCTTGCTGCTAAAGGCCTCTACAAACTTGGTGAGGAATTTGATCAAAAAAGGGTTGCTGTTGCTGCTACCATTTCCAAACTCCAGACTCAAGTAAATGAACTGTCTACACTCAAACCAGATGCCCCACCTTTTCCTCCATCAGATGAATTGGAAGATAGAGAGCAGAGACTGTGGGATGCCATTCAAGAGTTAAGAGTGTCTACTTGCAGTCAGGATTGCCCTACCAAAGCCCCTCAGCCAGATCCTCAAGTGCTTTCTCTGACGGCTCAAGTCGCTGAATTACAACAAGAGGTTACTACCTTGTGTGAGATGATGGCGCTGACTTTTAGTTCAACAGGGGTTGCAGATGAGGATAGCTGCTGCCCTTGTCTGCCAGGAGCCCCCCAAATCCAATGTGTTAGAGAGTTGATTGCTCTAGCCAATCAAGTGGATCACCTGAAATGAGATTACTCTGAGCTTGATAAAGACGTACAAGAAATGAATGAGTTAATTGATTTGGTGAATGATAGGTTTACTCTTTGTCTCTCAGTGGGTCCTTCTCTTACGTCTTGGCTGGCTGAACTTTCCACAGTAGTAACAACACAAGGCTAGCACCTAGACATTACTGAGCAACAGACCACCTTAGCTAATAATACAGGTGCCCGCACTGCTGAGACCCTGACTACTCTTGAAGAGAGTGTTTATCAGCTGTGACCCAGATAGCCCCCCTCTGAGTCTGAAACAGGATTCTCACTGCGCATAAATGTACTCAATAGCAACAATGGTGGTCTAACTCCTGAAGCACACTTCAAACCTACCTTTAAGCAAGTCTTCAATCCCAAAACTTTTACTATTGCAGCTTTCCTAACTATCTATGAAACTGCCATAAGAAGAGCCTTGGATGAGGTTAAGAATGAGCACATTCTAACCTGTCTGCACCTGACCTGCCAAGAGATAGAAGTGCCAGAGATGCCCACCATCAAGACCTAGGAAGATATGAAGCAGCTTCTGGTTGAAAAATTTGGTGATGACCTTAGTCTGGAAGTGAAGAATGATGCCTTCATGCACATTGCTTTTGAACTTAAGGAGACCCTAGCTGAATTTGCAGATAGATTCTACCTGGAAGGACAACAACTGATCACAGCCACCAGTTGACTGCGCATGAAGCGTACATGGCTTGCACTCAAGCCCTCAAGGTTAACCAGCTTCTGTGTCTACACTTCAAGGCTCATAAAGCCATGCTTTCCTCTATGAAGAGCATAAAGACACTGTTGCAGGATATACATCTTACCCATTCTGGAGAAGTAGTGCAGTAAAATTGTGCTGCCACTAATTCTGGTTTGTCTTCATGTGGCCCTCAAATTCTCACCATGAACTTGCAGAATCCTCCTTGACGCCAAGGGTACCATAACTGTGGGCAGATAGGTCACCATTCTTGAGTCTGCACTAATCCTTGGATTAAAGGGGCTGATCTCAAGAAGCAGGCAGGAAAAGAACAGTCAACCAAGAGGCAGAGATGCTTTTGGTTGACAATTCATCCCAGTCCTTTGATTCTTCCCTCCGTTGCTGACTCTGAGTCTGCTGACACTGAGGCCCCTCCCATTCTTCTGCTATTTCACAACATATCTGATGACTCTGACATGGACAATTCAGATATGGACAATCCCAACGCCTATGGTTATTCAGTCCTTGCCGTCCCTGAAACTATTTCAGTCCCTTATAAACTATATCTGGTAAAACTACAACAACCATCAAGCCTTTGCCTGAAGCCAAGGAGTTTGTCTCTAGCCCATACCTTACTCAGGCTAAGAGATCCCCTGTGCTTTAGAGTTATCTGAGGAAGCTACTGAGGTTTTTGACGCTATATTTAAGAATGTCTTGGTCTTGCTTTCTCTCCAGAGGATCTATAAGGAGTTTCTAGCCTCAGATGCATGATTGAAAAGTGGGACAAAGAACTGGCAGAAGCCCAAGACATTCAGGCCGTCCTCCCTCCCTTTGGTTTTAATACCACTTGTGTAGAAATATCCATTAAAAAGGTGAAAATCAAGGCCGTCTTGAACACTGGATCTCCTGTTAATGCTGTCTCCTCAAAGCTTGTCAATAATCTCAAGCTTGCCCCTGACCTCAACTATCACCAGTTGAATGGCACAGCTAAGCTATCCATGACTTGCACTATAGGGGCTTATTCTGATCTTCTCATGAAGTTTGGTAAGCTACTCTTGGCTGTGCCTGCCGTTATTTTGAAGAATGAGAGCTACGCCCTCCTAGTTGGTACCCAATTCCTCAGGGAATAAAATGGTATCATCAACTTGAAAGATGGCTACCTCTCTATCCTAGGGTACAAAGATCCCTTGATCTTTGAAGAGCCTGTTAAAGTTCCCGGGAAGCTTCTCAAAACATGTACCTTAGAATATCCCACTGGTGGTTTCACCCTAAATACCGTACCCATTCCTCCAACATGAAGTGCCTGCCCATGGCTTGTCCTGCGTCTGAAGGGATCCCTCTCCTAGCCACGTCCCTTGTCACCATCCCCCCTGGCTTCCAGGCCATCCTAGACTCCCAAATATTGTATGAGCTACCTGAGTGCATGTTACTAAAGTTTTACTCCCCTCCCTTGCTAGGATGCAATGAACCCTATCTCTGTCCAGGAATCTTGGATGTCACTCATAAAGACCTTGTTCAAGCGCTGGTTGCCAACTTAACTGCTCTCCCCATACATGTGTCTAGAGGGCAGGTTGTTGGCTATGGCAAGTTGTTGAATGCTCCTGATGTTCTATCACTACATCCTTTTGGTACGTTCCAAGACTTTAATTTACCTGAGGACAAGCCCCAAGTCCTATCCTTGTTCACTGCACAAGATTTCCCACAGCTATCCCTGGTACAACAAAAGGAGGTGTTTGATTTGCTAGACCAATTTTCATATATCTTTGCTAAAGATAGCACTGATTATGGTCTAGTTAAAGGCATCATTCATCAGATCAATACTGGTGACACTCCCTCTTCTGCACTAAACTATATTACCGCAGTAATGTAGAAGACGCTCAGGTGTCTAAAGAGCTCAAATAACTTTTAGATGCTGGAATACTAGCTCCTTTCCAAAGTCCTTGGGCCTCCCCCTTTCTCATACTAAAAAAGAAGGATTGAGTTCATCATATTGCAATAGACTACCACCAATTGAACTCTTTAACCAAAAAGGATTCCTATCCCTTATCACACATTGATGATGCTCTCTGCCACCTTGGGGGCTCCAAGTTCTTCTCTTCCATGGACCTAGCCTCTGGCTACTGGAAAGTTTATCTCTCTCCCAATGATAGGCAAAAGGCCTTGCTCATCACTTACAAGGGACTGTTTGAGCCCACACGCATGCTGCAAGAACTCTGCAATGCTCCAGCTACTTTCCAACAAGCCATGGACTCTATCCTCCAAGATTTGAAACTCCCCTGTGTCCTAGTGTACTTAGACAATATCACAGTATTCAGTGCTACCTTTAAAGATCATCTGGCTCACCTCAAGGAAGTGTTCATCAAAGATTTGAGAGGCTGGCCTTAATTTAAAACCATCCAAGTGTGCTTTCTTCAAGGAACACCTTGAATTCTTGAGTCATGAGGTGACCCAGACAGGAATTTGCCCTATGACCAAGAAAGTTGAGGCCATTAACAAAATGCTCCCACCCATCAATCTGCAAGAAGTTAAGGTCTTTCTGGGCATTATGGAATACTACAGATAATTTATCCTCAACTTTGTTGACACTAGCAAGCCCTTGGCCCAGCTGTTGTGTAATGTCCCTTTCAAATGGACCGCCAGCCAACAACAAGCCTTTGAGACCCTCAAGCAAAAACTCAAAGAGGCTCCTATCCTAGTATATCCTGACTATGATAAGGAATTCATCCTATATACTGATGCTAGTGACCTGGCCATTGGAGCCATCTTGGCTTAACTGGATGATGAGGGTATGGATCACCCTGTAGCTTATACCTCCTGTGTCCTGAATAAACATGAGAAGAACTACAGTGTGACTGAGAAGGAGTGCCTTGCTGTGCTACATGCCATCAAGCAGTTCCGCCATTATGTGTATGGCACCCATTTCACTGTGGTTACTGACCACACTTTGCTCAAATGGCTACAGCAACTCAAGGAACCAGAAGGACAACTAGCTATATGAGCTCTCTGCCTGTAAGGGTATGGCTTCACTGTGCTGCATTGCCCTGGGATTCAACATCAGAATGCTGATGTACTGTCCAGAATGCCCATCCTTGCTCTACACCCTGCTGATGCTGACCGGTTGTATGAATTAATCAGATACCCTTTGTCATGGGAAAGCAAGACAGAGGAAGTTCAAGTCGCCCTTTCTAAGTTATCTGAAGACATCCTCATTTGTGACAATCAGCATTTCAAGAAAGTATAAGACTGCTACCTACCTTATGTATGGCCTAGTCTTTGCCTTTTGTTGGTTCTTCAGGCTCATAAGGAGACAGGATATGGAGGCGTTGCCAAGACTTATGCCTGGCTCCAGAAAAACTACTTCTGGGAAAACCTTTGCCTGCTGATCCCAGATTTCATTGCTAGTTGCCCTGATTGTCAGCTTCAACAACCTCATGCTGCCTCCCCCAAGTTCAGGCCATTCCCCCTGCAACATGCATTTTACACTGTCAGCATTGACACTGTAGGGTCTCTTTCTTTCTCCCACTCTAGCTGCTGCTTTATCTTAATTGCTGTTGATCATTTTAGCAAGTGGGTAAAAGCTTGCCCTACTAAGGACATTACTGCCAAGACAACCACCGCCTTTCTGCTACAGGATGTATTCTTTTGCCATGGTTTTCCTCAAGTGTTGCTATCTGATAATGGGACTAACTTCAATGCTAAGTTAGTGACCTTGGTTTTTGAGGCTTTGGGGTCTCACCAGTCTTTTTCTTCCCCCTATAATCCTTCTACCATTGGGGTAGTCAAGCGTGAAAATTCAACTCTAGTTTCTATCATGAGAAAACTCACTTAATCTGATGCTGCAAACTGGGATCTATACTTATCCGCTGCTCTCTTTGCCTATTGCCTTAGCATTTATTATTCACCGGGTATTTCACTTTTGCTATGTTGTATGGTTGTAAAGCCACCACTCTGTTGCTCTTGGGGGCCCCTACCTCCTCTGATAAGGCTATGAACCCAGAAAACCATATCAAAGATCTAGTCAATCATATCATTAACATTCAGGCTACTGCATACCCGTCCACATATAAGACCAATATGCTTGAGCTCTCTCCTAAAAATTCCGGACGCTCTCCCTTGCCTGAGTTCAACATTAGGGACCACATTCTTTACTATCAACATAGAGTAGGAGGACGCATTCATAAACTAGACTTGTTGTGGATTGGGCCCTTGGAAGTGACCTCCAAACAAGAATCAGAATACACTGTGAAACTCCTCTCCTGTGGTTGGCTATTTGCCTGATTGAATTCCAAGTTCCTCTGCAAATACTACCTCCCTAAGGCCAATCTAGAGGAGGGCAATGTTGTGAATGCAGCCATTCACTGTGTTTCTGATTTCAACTTTGATGGGTTAATTTGAGGACAACTCACTCTCTTTTACTTTTGCCCTTCAAAATGACTCTGGCTCCAAATTGGGAAAAACAATTGTTCAGTTTCCTGATTCTGTGCAACTTGCTTGCCCCACTAATTCTTGTGGCAAGTGATCCTTTTATTCATGTACTGTTTTGTGGTAAAGCTACACAGTACATACTATATTTCACTTTTACAATAAAAATTAAGTTCTATTCACATTTTTGTCTTTGTGTCTCCACGTACTTTGGCACCTCTCTAGCCATGTCTAGCAGATATTATTCAATCAGGCCACAAGGTAATTGTATAGCCTTCCATGCCATTCTAACCAAGACTTAGTACAAATCCAATCCTAAGGTTAAGATTTCCTGTTGTGACTCTTTGATGCGCCTCAGATCACAACACTTATTTTACAATAAAAATCAAATTCAAAAATCTTTATTTTATTCTTTTAGAAAGTGTAGGAATCTGACTTAGATGTCATTGCTTGGAAAAGTGTGAAAAGGTTTTAGAAACTATACATTGACTCTATTAATGAGTTGTCTATCCAAAACATTCTTGATGATGTAGATATCTTGGCATGTTCTTTTGATGACTTCAAATGGTTCTTTCCAGATAGTGCCAAGTTTGTGCGCTCTTTCTATTACTTTAGTGTGATAGGAACTTGCGTTCCAACCTTGAATTCTGGCAAAGCGCGGCAGTTGGAATTATTCTGCTGACGTCCTTTTGTTCTGGCCAGCGTAGTCTCTGTGAAAGCTTTAGCCTGAAGATTAATCAGCGTATCTGCCAGCCTTGTTGTGTAATGGTTGTAAGTGATTTCCCCAGGATTTCCCATAGCAGAGAACAGGATTGGCGGGATGGCAGGATATCAACCATACATGAGCTGAAAAGGAGAAAACTTAGTTGTGCTATGGATAAAGATGTTGTAGATAAACATGACTGCTGGCAGGAATAGATACCACTTGGAGGTATGCTTATTTGCCAGTTTCTAAAGGATATTCACCAAAGTGACATTTGCTCTCTCAACCATCTTGTTTGTTTCTGGGTGGTACAGAGTAGAGAGCACTCCTCCCACGCCCATGAGCTCATTTAGCTTGGGAATAACATTGGCAGTGAAATTAGTGCTGTTATTTGTGAGAATGAATTGTGGGCAGCCATGGAAGTAAATGATGTGTTCTAAAATGAACCTGGCAGTGGCTTCTGCATTAACGTGCTAGAGGGCTTTCACCTCTAAATTTTGGTAGGGTGGTCTATGGCTACTATAATGTACCTGAGCTAATCAACACACATTGGGAGAGGGCAAACTACGTCAATGCTGACAGTCTGACAAGAAAATTTAGGCTTGATAGCCTTATATTGATGCTTGTGCACAAATGGCTTCTTGTGCTGACACTCTGCACAGCAAGTCAAGGCTTCCTTAGTGTCAAATAATAGGGACTCCCAGTAGTAGATGAGCTTCAAATGTTGTAAAATCTTTTGGAGGATGTCATGTCCAACAGCCTTATGTGCAGCCAGGATCAGGGAAAATCTTTCAGAAGGGTGGGAGAAAACATACTTATCCCCTTGATGGTTTTTGTAGAGCTTACCATCTTCTACTCTGCAGTCCTTCATAAGTTCCCTGAGGATAGCCTAGATTTCTTCAGGTTTATCCTCAAACTGGCCAGTTAACATCTTATCATACAGTATATTAGCCTGTGATGATACAATATTAACAGTTGGGAGTCTAAATAAGCAGTCAGCATTCTGATGTTTTGCTCCTGGCTGGTGCACTATCTTATAGTTGAATGCTTGCAGCTTTAGAGCTCATTGTGCTAAGCAACCTTCTGGCTCTTGTAGGTTCTGAAGCCAGCTCATGCTGGTGTGGTCTGTTACTACTGTGAAGTGAACCCCATGAAGATACCCCGGAACTGTTTGTAGGCATATATTACTGCCAAACATTCACATGCTGTCACAGTGTAATTTTGCTCATGGACATTCAGGGAGCAAATGGAATAGGAAACAGTATGTTTTTTTGCCATATTGTCATTATGGGAAAGTACTGCTCTCAGTGCGCCCAAAGAGGCGTCGGTGTGAATCACAAATAGCTTAGTAAAATTGGGATACATAAGCACTGGACTGCCAGATAGGCTGGTCCTTAATGAGTCAAAAGAAGACTGGCAGGCAGATGTCCAGGTAAAAGGTACTCCATTTTTAAGAAATTTAAAGAGAGGTTACCTGTACACAAGAAATTTGGAATAAACCTGTGATAATATCCTAACATGCCTAGAAACACCTGAATATCCCTTTTGCTCTTGGGAGTCTTCATTCTTGTTATTGCTTTTATCTTGGCAGGCTGCAGTTGAGGTCCTTTAGTGTTGATCACAAAACCCAAGTATTCAAGCTGATTTTTAAAGAAATGGCACTTCCTGGGCTTTATCTTCAAGTTAGCATCTGCTAGTGACTTGAAAGCAGCCTCCAAGTGTTCCAGGTGATCTTTGAACGTCCTAAAAAAGATTTTAATATCATCCAGATATACAAGGGCACAGGACAGCTTAAGATCTCTCAGGATTGTATCTATAGCTTGTTGGAATGTTGCTGGAGTGCTACGTAATCCTTGGGGCATGTACGTTGGTTGGAATAGGCCTTGTGAAGTGATAATGGCACACTTCTCTTGTTCTTCTGGTGGCAGCTTGATCTGTCAATAACCTGATATCAGTTCCATTGCAGAGAAGAGCTTTGTGTCTCCCAGGCGGTCTGGAGCATTGTCAATTCTTGGCAACAGGTATGAGTCCTTCTTTGTAATCAGATTAAGACGTTGATAGTCTATGACTACTTGATTACTTCTGTCTTTCTTCTTACAATCAAGATGGGCAGTGCCAAAAGACTTTTTGATGTGACCATAATTATTCTATCTAGGAGCTGTCATATTTCTTCATTGACAGTCTCCTTGCTGACCTTTGATTGTTGGATGGGGCGGAGTCAAATTGGTTTGTTTTTGCCAGTGTCAATGTGGTGGGTGACGCCCACAGCACATCCCAAGTCAAAATAATCCTCAGCAAAAATACATCTGCACTTCTTGAACAGGGCACTTGCTTGTTCCTGTTGCTCTTTGTTTAAAGAGGACAGGTCAGCTAATGAGGTGGTCACATAAGCACTGGCTTCAACCTGATCTGGTAAACCCATCTCAGATAGGTCTCCAATACACTCAAAGCCAGCCAGTTCTTCAATTGGCAGAAGGTGGACAAATCTCACTATCTGATGCTTTTATATGTGGATATTGTGATCCTGAAGATTGATGAACATTATGTGCACTTCCCTGTGCCCTGGTATAATTATACTAGATGCTACACAGGGCTCAAAGCTTGATCTTCCCCATGGTTGATGTATTTCACCGTATAAGCCTACAAGAATTTCTAGGGTCAGCCCTGTTGGTACAACAGACTGTGTATCAGACTTGAGAGTGAAGGTTACCAGGGAGAAAAGTGGATTTCCTTTATGCTTCTTTATATGGGTTGACAATTTTTGGTCCTTCTTTCCTTCTCCTCATATGGTACCACTACAATAGGTCCTTATATGCAAAATTGATTGTCAGTTTCTCCTCAACACTGACAGCGTCTTTGGTATAATACAGTGGGATGGTCTGATTTAATATGGTGAAGGTATCATTTTCCATATCAATCTTCACTCAATATTTATGCATGAAGGCGGTACCAATCAAAACATTGTAATTTTGACTGGGGCAAAAAGGCAGGTGAAAAAACAGCTATGGAACCAAATCACAATGGAATAGCGTGGTATGCTCCTTCAAAAGTTGTAGTATGTAGACCGGCAGTTCTGTAAACTCTGCTGTGCGTAATATTGGGGGCTAATCCTAACTTTCAAACCAGGCGGATTGAAACTATGTTGATTGGAGTGCCACTATCAATTATGGCTCTTACTTTCAACTTATTAATGGAAATGTCTGAATAAGTACACTCAGAGTATTTTCAGAATGTAGGTTTAATAAGTGAATTCCATGAGGGGCTGGTGTGTCAAAGTATTGCTTGAGACTTTGCCCTATTTCAGGAAAGTTGTTCTTGATGATTTCAAGCAGCATTGTCAGTTGGACTCTTTTAAAGCTGGGAATATCACTGGAAACATTTGGGTTCTCATTCAAGCAGGTTTCCTGTAATTGTGCGGCATAAGGTTTGGAGACTACCTAGACTGTGTTACCAGTAGTTTTCTGGGGTCTACCTCTTCCACACGCAGGAAAAGCGTACATGTTGTCTGAAACCAATAAATGTACAGAGTCTTCTTCAAAGTCTTGAATCAGAGCAAAGAGTTCAGGAGATTCTTACTTTGAGACAGCTCCTTAACAGTGTTCTTGGCGGGCTCAACAGGTTCCTTGTTGGGCTTGGTAGTCTCTCTGGCAGTCACAATGGGCTCTTCTGGCTTGTCTCTGTTGGGGTCTTTTGGGATAGTTGAGGGAATAGCAGGTGCAGTATATTTTATTAATGGCTTTACTTTGATTTTCCCTGACTTTTCTCTTCATTTTCTACTGCTACATTGACCCCAGGGGGTTTTCCTTTAGAACAAAATTGGCTTGCCCAGTGCCCTTCTTGTTGGTCTTTTGACAAGTAATGTTGGAATTATAGGGCTTTCTTTCTCCAGCAGGTTTGAATTAGTAGCTTCATTATCTCCCTCAGGCAACTTGACTGCTCTTTTGGAATCCCAATTTCTTCCTCAATTCTCAGACCATTGTGGCTGGTGCCTCCTTTATAGGGGCGTCAAATTGAGCTCCAAGCCAACCCAAATAACTAGTGATTTTCTGGGCGTTATTGGCTTGGTCTAGTACCAGGAACATCACATTAGATAGCTCTTTATAAGGCTGGAGGGCTCTACTCATGGTTATGCAGCAGTCAAGGTCAGTAAGTACTCCTGCCCCCATAAGTACCTGTGCTTAATGATAGAAGCAGTCAGCAAAATCTTGGACACTCATATTTCTTGAAAGCAATGTTGCTGAACTCAGCCTTTCTGTCTTGTAACTTGGTTTCACTACAAAATTCCTCAATCACACCAATCTTTGCATCCTTTTAAGACCATTCTTCTGCCAGTAGTTGAGGCATGATCACATCCACACTGGCAGGGTCAAGAGCATTGATCAGGGGGTAGCCTTCATGTGGTCAGAGGCACCACACATCAAAGGTTTGAAGAGGCAAATAAAGGTCTTGATGTTATCTTTTTGGTCAAAGGTTGGCAAAGCAAGGGCTTGTCCTTGTGATTGAGGACAGTTGTTTCCTCACGTGTTTCTACAATTGGTTTGATAGGGCAGAGGCCAGTGAATGGTGTGAGAGGTGGCTGGGCAGCCACTTCTATGGTAACATGGCTGGTACCGCTACTGTAATTGGTACCATGCTCTAAGGTAAAGTTAAAGAACTTGGGAGATGATGCCTTACGCTCCTTGGGTGAGGATTTTGGAACAGGGCTCCACTTATCCTCTAGAGACAAGCTTTTATCAGTTAGCATAGCCTGTTCCAACCTGTTGAGTCTTGCAGAGGTGTTGGCCTCAAAGTACTTCCTGACAGTGTCAATAGATTGTACCCTCTCTAAAAGACTGCTACAATTTCCTTCTATGAGCAGAGTAGTGGAGTCTAACAGATCTAAACATTTTCTGTAAGCCTCCAGTTTGTGTTTGAGAGCGTCAAACTGTGCGCAATCATCCTACAAGTCCTGGTATAATTGGTTGGTCAGTGCGTGGACAGTCTCCAGGGTTTTCCACAAATTGTGCTTATTATTGGTATAAGCCTTATGCTTAAGGCAGCATGTGTGCTGGTCTTTTATTGGGTCATAAGAAGTGAAGTTGTTGGTAAATGTTGTCTTCCCCTTCATCTTGTTCACCTTTTCAACCATTTTATTGACCCAGGAGATGATATTATTCTGGCACTCCTTGTGGCAAGTGCTGTTTTCTGAGACCATGCTGTGGAGCTCATTCTGGCAATCCACTAAGTCATCTAAGCTGGACTGGTGGGCCAAGAAACAAACCTTCTTGGCCAGTTTGATACTATTAAAGGTTACATCTGATGCTCATTGTGGGATCAGGTCTTGTGAATCAAGAAATCCTGCTACCACTTGTACCACCTAGCTGCTAAACTGTGAAACTATTTTGTCCACACAATAGTATGAAGAAGAGGAAGCTTTGTTTATACTTCCCACAGCTTTTTAAACGGTGTGGAAGCTAGAGTTCAGCTAGTGTACCAGGGCAACATGGGTATTCTGGATCTCAATTCTAAAGCATCCCATTTCCTCAAGGTCAAAGTTTTGACGGGCTACCAAGCGCTGCACGTGCTTGATGGCAGGGTGTACAAAGTATGACAGAACATCAGATATTTTTTTTCATTTTCTTCTCTCTTCAGAAGCAGGCCAAGCTTAGTGCTAATGGCCTCCTGATACCTTCTAAAGGTGGACCACAAATGCTCAGAGGATATTGAGGTATTGAACAAGGTATAATCTCTATCCTGTTGATTGTCACCAGTGTATTTGTAACTTTACATTAAGGCATCCATTAGTGAATGAACACCCTCTATGGTTTAGTTATGTGGTTTGTGTTGTACCATTATGCCAGTGACATCTAGATTTATATTGTACACTTGTACTTTTAAAACTTGGTAAGAAGCAATTTCCAAGCAGAGGGATGCATCCCTTTCCGCATTGCTGGTCTCCATGTAGCCCCCCATACTTATCAACAAAGCTGGGGTGATGGGGCAAAGACACGCCAACAACAGACAGTGCAGGTAACTTATTTTATAAGTGAGCACCATTATCAGAACTTTTGGTTCTGCTCTCAGATCTGGCGGTCTGATTAAGATTTGCTTTAAGTAATTATGTTATCTGGGTCATTATGTTGATAGAAATGCTTGTATGATACAAATGTTACTGCAGCGTCTGGGGTTTCCTTGACAGGGCAACAGCTGGCAATGTCCAAGGGAGGCAACTAGCAAGCAGCTCTCTAAGCTGATGGCTTGCTAAGGTCTTTGAGAACTGACTAAGGTCTTTGAACTCAGATATCTTCTTCTACTGTGAAAATGTTCTACAGTAGGATTTTTCATTTGTCTGCCTTCCATTAGTCCAATGGAAGGGCTTTTATAGAGCTTGCACTCTCTTGCCAGGATAATATCATCTGTCGCTTCTAACTTTTGCTTGGTTAGTCTTTCCATCCCCAGATTACCAGCATCAACCCCCAGAGTCAGGCATCCATACAATGACATGAGATTTGATATCATAGTACCCTGCGCTGGGTACTTGCTGCTATAGAGTTATGCATAATTTATTAGCGTGCCAGCAGTGGCAGTGCTAATATATGACTCTATTTTTAGCGCATAGTTTATACTCCTAAGCAACCTTTCCAGCAGGATTTCACAGTGGCACTGGTGGATTAACAATGAAAATTGATCACAACCTTTTTAGATCCTTGGAAACCCCCATAATACTAACCTGGCAGTTTTCTAGAGTATTCCGTAATAACTCTAGCCAATCAGGAATCAGTCATAATTGGAGGTCCATGATATTCCTGGTTGTTCTTGTAATGGGTGATCTGAATCTACTTTACAAAGGCTTCTCAGATCAATTAAGCCTGCTAGTAATATATCAGAAGCTTCTCCAATTAATGGCTTGGCAGGCCGCCAAGCTATACAAGGTAGAATAAAGTCAGTATAAATCCCTGACACTATATTTTATAACTTTGATATAAAATTGGACTTATGTTTAACTTTTAAAAATCAGATATAAAACCAATGTCCCTACATTTGACAAAGATCATTAGATCACAGAAGACCAAGACAAGTCATAAATAGATTTTTTTCAGTTGAATTAAGTAACAAGAAAATCCAAATTATAAAAAAAATCTAAAAATAATGTGTTATCATAATAAGTCTAATTTATATAAACTTAGTAATACAGGAGTTTTAAAAGCTATGGTGCTAAGCAAAAAAACTCATCTGTAAGCAAAATCAGCTCATCTGTAAGTGAAATCAACTCAGATGCAAATTAAATTAAAAATAAACAAATTTATATCAATTTAAAATAGATTTGGGTTCATATCATTTTTTTCAGATGCTTTGGTTTTTCTTTTACATCTGAGTTGAATTTGTTTAAATTTGAAGTATTTTGCCTGTTGCCATGGCTTTTAAAACTACTGTATGTTTACAGATGAGTTGATTGCACTTTCAGATAAGTTTTTTTACTTAGTGCCATAGCCTTTAAATTTACTTTATACTTTTAATTATTTCAGTACAGTAGTTTTAAAAGATATGGCAAAAACCAAAAATATATCAGATTTAAACAAAATGGTTTCAGATTTGAACAAATCCAAGTTGCGCAAGATTCAGGATTCAATTAATTTATAAAATTCAGTTAATAAATGAAAAGTCAAACAAAAAAGAAATTTCACTACCTGTTATACAAAATTATATCAAACATCAAGCGGTGTAGTTCAAACCACAAACAAAATGAACTGACGCAGCAAGTGAGATGGACAGATGCTATTCCAGAGTATATTGTAATCCAATCAGGATTCATATGAGGCACCAACAGAAGGACTAAAATGAAACAGAATTTGGGCAATCTAGAAGCAAGATTCAACAAGCAAAACGGAATGAACTCACACAAAATGTGTAGTATGAGCAGACTAAAATAGAAAAATAACAGTTTAACAGCTAATCAACAGCTATCCAATTTAGGAAAAGAGGCATTTTATCCATTTTCATGGATCCTTATTTGTGTAAAAAGGTTTTGAGAACTCTCCAAATATGGACTCAAGATTACAATAAAAATAAAGCATGATATTTTTAATTTCTACTTTTAGTGATTTTATTCTGGGTTTTTTACAATGGTTTTCAACAACATCATCATTTTCAACAGTGCTAGTAGCCAAGCCAGCTTCAATGGAGGAAAGGCTCAGATTGTGGAGGCACCCATTTACACTCAAGCCTTTGATGCAGGTAACAAGGAAGCTGACCTGTACCTGACCCCCAACCCCTATGGCTTTGACTTGTTTGAGAGTCACCTAGCATCTAGCTCTGCCCCGCCCCTTTACCCACCCCTGCACAAGCTGCCCATCAACCAACCAATCAGAATGGCAACCTTGATTTGGATCAGGTTCCCATTGCAAGCCAGCCTGCCCCTCTACAGCCAATCAGGCTTCAGCTCCCCGGCCCAGAGCCCCAAACACAGAATCATTACTGCCCAACTTCTTCAGGAAATTGTGGCGCTGAACTTGCAGGGTCTGTCCTGGAACAGATTGCTAGCCAATTGCAATTCACCTGAGCTGTCACAAGTGACAAACTCCTACTGACCATAATTACTGAAAAGCCTCAAATACAGGATTTGAACCCTGAGACCCCGCGGGCCGCCAGCCCACAGGACTGGCCGCCCGCAGATTTTTGGGCTCAAGCCAGAGCAGATCTTGACTTTGGAAATTCCATTAGAGCTGGATATATCAAAATCATCTACATCAACGGTACCCACACTAAAGGTTCCTGTTATCACAACCAATCAGCAGGCAGGCCCAGCCATAGAACCCAAAATAACTTGGGCCGCCGCAGGAAAGGAAATAGAGAAACTTCCCAATAAATGAAGGCCACCCAGAAATAACCAATTCCATAACCCAATAAAGAAATTGGAGCATTCCCAGTTCAAACCAGCCAATTATTTAACTCCTGAAATGAATGCCACCAAAGACTGGAAAGATCAGGTAAACCGTATCACCTGGGCCAGAGAAATTTGTAAAAGTTTTCCCATGACAGATGGGCATACTTATACCCTGGACTGCCAGAAGGATGCCCATTACCATTCTTGCAATAAAGCAACATGAACCTTTGGTTCAACCAGGTTATTCCATATTTTGATTTTAGTTCTATTTCATCTAAAGTCTACCTCCCACAGCTCCGCGCCCCATACCCTAAAATCCCAAGAAACCGCGGACAAACCACCCAAGTTTTATTGCCCACCAGGAGTCCCCTACAGTCCCGTACATTTCACCAAGTACCCTCCCAATCCTGTGTATTCAGAGTTCACCCTAGAGGAAATCCTAATCTATGATCCAGAGGCAAGAACTAGAGAGACCAAAACTGTATACAGGAAAGGCCACAAGATCACTATCTCTCCCCTGCTATTCTGCAACAAATACAACTACCTGCCCCTGTGTTTGATTCTAATGACTCCACCTCTCACCCTGCAGCCCAAACGCCCACAAGAATCTGTTGCTGCTAATGAATCCACCTCCACTCAAATATTCAGGGTGATGTACATCTTCTTACTGGCTTGATAGATTCTATGGTGCCTGCCAGCAGACCTTGGGCAACCCTGGGCAAATTGTTATCTTATATTATAAAGTTAACTCCTATCTTGTGATGGGCCCTCCCTGCCAGGCCTGCAGGCCGTCTGCCCACAAGTTCTTAGGAACCCTCCACAGGCTGGATCCCTGACATGAGCCATAATAATGCGGGAGTTCAATAACTTAATGAATAAGTGGAATATGATTGGGATAGCCAAGAAGCCCAAGAAGGCCCCCAAGTCCCAAATAACAGAGGTTTACCCAATAATGCTTGACCTCCTTTAGCAGGACCCCAAGCTTCTCCTGACCCAGGTCTGGAAGAGACTTGTACACCATGGCATTTGGGTGTCTGAGTGCATGGTGCAGCTCCAGATGCATGGAAAAGTGGCTTCAATACAGATTCTTACCAATGTTGCTGACAATCAATGGGATAGTGCTGAGGATTCCCTGTATGATCAGGCCATAAAATCAACTCTTATCCAATGCTTGACTAGTCTAACAGATGACGTCATTTTTATTTCCTACTATAAGCTATCCATAACTTTTGACAATTTCAATGAGCAAGGAAAAGTTGCCACCAAGAATAGAAGGAAGAAGGTCAAGAAGGGGACCTTCATTGGTGCCTTTCTGGCTGTTTCAGCCAAGGGTTCTGTCTATTATTGGACAAATCCAGATTTCACCAATGGCTATGAGTAAAGCCACATCCTCAGTGGAATACTCAACTCCTGGGATAGCTTGAATTCCAAGCACCAGGTTTTCTTGAGCCACCAGATGGAGGGTAGCTCCACAGCCCTCAAGGCTATTCAGGGATGCAGGAACCAGGCCTCAGTCTACCCTGCTGGTCACACAGACATCCATCTGGATGATCTCAGGATTCTTAATATTGGAGATACACTCCAGGAGTGCCGCCCTCAGGCTTTCAACAACCTCTATTTTGGGGTCCTTGATAACAATTTTCTCCTTAGCTGCCAAATGATGGCTGAATTGTTTGCCCAAATTGTCTTCCATGTGAACATGGGCAACCAATCACATAAGGATAAGCGCCTCCCACCATGTGTTGCTGCCAACTACCAGTCCATCCAGCCAATGACAGACAAGGAATACAACAAGTGTTATATGGCTGTCATCACGCGCAATCCTCCTACCCCTACCCCTGCCATCATCACCCCCACCTTCTAGCCCCACATTACCCAATCCCAGACCCCCCTGGCCAGCACTGCCTCTATGTCTTCCTTCCTGCACTAATCTGCCTACTAGGCATCACTATTCCCTGCCCCAATAACCCCCTGTTACCAAACATTTTCTATTTATATTATCTTTATTTTGAATTTCCTTTTTTCATGTTCTTCTTGTTTATAGTTGGTTTTATTCTTTATTTTCAGCTTATTTCTATATATTCATATATCTACTATGTCATGTATCTAGATCCAGAAAACAGTTATTTTTGGTGCTTTGCGCTGCCCCTTGTGATAATATTAACAACAATTTGGTGATCAGCTAAATTTGAATTGGAAAATTATAGGTTAACTGTGTTTAGATAAAGTTGTTACTGATCCAAATTCAAAACCTTAATGAACTTTAAGCCAATCAGGAGACAAGTAATAAATTGATTGTTGTGACATAAGATGTCAGGGATCCAGTCTTGAGCAGCCAGCCTGTTGTTTTCAGGGGTAACTTGGGCCAGGTTTTTTGTGAGAAATGTCCACCACAAGAGGGGAGCTAACTTTAAAAGGTAGGAGGTGGACTTCCCCACCCAGGACTACAGGCCAGCAGCCAAGATTATAGTGTCAATCACCCCTGTGAGGGTGATGTACACAATCCCAAACAGCTTGCCAGAATGGTTGGTTGGAAGGCCAGGCAAGGAAGCGGGCATAGGTTTTGGGGTCACGGGCGGTTCCATGGGCAGGTTGTAAGCAGGGAGATAGTTGAATTTTCCTCTAAACAATTTTGGTGTTGAGAATATCTACAGGCCTTGACAATTGTATCTAATTGCAGATTGTATGCGGGCCAAAGGATTGAGTTTGAGTATCATTTCTGGGGTATAGTCCTTATATTTGGGCTTCAAGGGATATTAAGTGAAGTGAAGTGAACAGGCCCAAAGGGTACACCTGATGAACAGACAACTGTGGGCAGCAGGGCAGGAGGGCCGTGAGATCTTGTACTGATTTGGTAAAAGGAAAATAAAAATGGGGTAGTAGCTGTATAAGCCAAAAACATTACCTTTATTCAAAAATGGCAATAAGTTTGGAGTATGGGGTCCTTTGGTCTATATAGCACCCCACTTCCAAACTTAATATTTTCCATGGGGGGTTCATCAGGGCATTGGGAAAGGCAGACCTGGGAGAACTGGGAGAACTAGGAAAATTGGGTACAAAGACAGAAAAATGGCACTTGGCCCGGGAGTTCTTTCATTGGTTGAGAATCTCAAATTGGCTACCTGATTAACTTGCTTTAGAGTTGTGGTCATGGGGTCTGGCCACAGGCCTGTGCCTCTTTCTGGGGACAGCTCTTGATTGGCCACTGGTGTAGACTTCAAATTCATGAAGCTAATAGTTGCTTCTTCAGTATCTTTACTAGGAACTGTGATTGGTCTTCAATTTGGTGCAATAATTTCCTTGGTTTGACTTGTTTCACTGCATGGACCAACATTCTCAGCCTCAACTTGTGGGGGCTTGATCCAAGAAATGCTTGGGTGATCCTTTGGTCCACAGGCCCAGCAGCCTGAGGAGATCTAGGGTTAGGGTTTGATTCCTGATCCCAGGCCCAAGTTTCCAGAGAGAAAGAATTGTCAATTGTGATACATACAGTATATTAATCACAATATTCTATAATAAATGACACCTCATTCTAAAATTCTTGTCCTTTCTATTGAGCTGTTGTCACAGCCAATACCAGAGTCCAACTGGACTCTCATAGGGGGAGGCAAGCTGGGCCTGGAAGGCCATGTACACAATAAGCGCAATATAGACCAGGTATTTGACTGTAGTAGCTAGGGGGCACCAACTACCAGTATGGAGCACAACCTGGTTGGCCAGCTCCAATACTGTGATATAGATGAACCCCAACTTGCTATAGTCCTGGGCAGGAGGGGCATTGGGCAGGGGGAGCAGCAGGAATCTACTTCATAGAAGGTTGGAGGTCAGATGACGGGGGTGGTAATACTCCACGTCAAGAGTGCAGGGTGGATTGAATGTGATGGTAGGAGTATAGCCAGGAGGATATGGGTAGACAAGATTGAATTGTGTTGTGGATTCCCAAATACATGCAAAGAGAATAATTAAATTGGAGCAAAAATAAACAATTCCTGCAATAAGTAAAGATTTCTGGTCATAAACTCGCTTTATTAAGATATCAACAGTGAGAAGGGCTTCTCCTCCTCACTACCTATACTTACTGGTAGTTTTATGGTCTTTTGTGCCACCAGGGAACTGATTGCATCAAACTCAGTCGAACTTACAATTTAAAAGGAATTTGTGTACTTGGGCCAAGGGATGATTGCTCATTGGTTGTTATAACATGAACCTTTCTTGAAATGCAGCATGCAGAGGTGCACAGTTATTTATAGAGACCGCAAGAGATTGAGTGCCCAATTGCGTGATTGAACAATTGTGCTCCCAATGTATCATTTCCCAATAGTTGAGGGGCCCGATTTTGATAATAGAGTTAAAGCCAGGGGTTTGGGGCCTGTGTGTCTCTCAAATTCTGGGCCATTTGCTAGTCAAAAGGGGGGTTTTCTCGCTCTGGGAGATATTTGGTAGGGGTTCCTAAGCTGTGGGGGTTTTGCCTCTAGGAAGGCCAGCTGATTGTCAAGAGCATTCTGGGCTCTGACATCATCCCCTACCATAGTCAAGCTTGCAGAGCACAACTCTTTATTCTGATCTTGTATTCCTTCAGCAGGTTAGCGGCATTCCCCAGGTTGGATTCTGGTTCTTAAGTATTCTCTTCATTGGGGTACCTTTCCATTTGACCAGGAAGTGAAGTTTTTGGTATCAGAGTTTATGTCCCAGGATGGCTTTGACCTTGTGTTCCGTGAAACTTTCTAATTTGATGGGTGGGGGAGCCATTCTCACTATCTGGTGCAGGAGAGAAGGTCCTTTCTTTTTTGATAAAAGGCAGAGGTGTAATATGTCGTGAATCTTCCATCCAGGGGAAGTTCTAGTTAGTAGGCTACAGTACCAATGTGCTGTAAGACCTTGTAGGGACCTGTTTGTTGGCAGCGCAAGCTAGCGCAAGGGGCGGTGGTCTTGATGTTCTTTGTGCTGAGGTACATAATGCCTCTACTTTGATTGAGGGCAAGGCTTTGTTTCTTATTTGCAAAGTCCTTGTATATTTGTACAGCTCTTCTCAGGTTCTGGGCACATTCTTCTTGGCACATGTGGATGTTTCCGACCCAGTCTTGTCCTTCTGGAATGTTGGCTTCCTCTATGGGGGGCATCTCATGTGGGGTTGAATCCATAGTTGGCTTTGAAAGGGGACATACCAGTGGAGCTGTGGTCTTGGTTGTTGTACGCAAACTGAGCCATTGGTAGGTGTGTTACCTAGTTGTTATATTCCAAGTTAACGTAGCATTGTAAGTACTGTTTGAGGACCTGGTTTACTCTCTTGATCTGTCTGTTGCTCTTGAGATGATATGCAGTAGACAATAACCTTTTTATTCCCAAGTCCTTTAGGATTTGGAAATAAAACTTGGAGATAAATTGTGAGCCTCTGTCTGAGACCACTTCTTGTGGGAGTCCATGGTTCATGAATACTCAGTTTGGGAATAGAGTGGCAGTTTTCATTGCTGTTACTTTGGTCATTTTTGGAATGAAGTGAGCCATCTTGGTGAAAAAATTGACAATTACAAGGATGATATTGAATCCTTTTGAATTAGGTAGCTCCACAATATAGTCCATGAATACTGAATTTCAAGGGCCTTCTGCAATATGATGAGGTTATAGTAATCCTTCTGGCTTTCCTTGCTTAGGCTTGGTACGTCCATATGTCTTGCAGCCACTGAGATATCCTTCAATTTCTGGCTTCATCCTGGGCTACATTTCGGTTTTCTGGATCCCTTTGAGAGTCTTTTTATGCCCAGGGTGTCCTGACATGGGGGAGTTGTGGTATCTCTTCAGTATCTTTAAGTGAAATGGACCTTCCAGTATGTAGGTGCGTCCATGTAGCTGCAGGGTGTTTCCCTGTAAGGAGTAACCTGTTTGGTAGTATTGACTGTTGATATCTTTCTTTAAATCTTCCATGATAGAGATGCAGTGCTGTTCTGCAGTCTGAGCTAGTTGGATTTCTTCTCTTCTACTGGCTAGTCCCAGGAATAAGAGCATTGGCTTAATCATGTTTGGAGACAGCAAGGATTTAGTGTTGAATTCTTCAATATTTTTGGCACTAGGAAAGAGATCTGCTCTTTGGCTTAGGGCATCAGGTATAATGTTGATCTCACCAGGTTTTTAGCTGATTGATAAGTTGTAATCTACTAGGAATAGGGCCCATCTAGCTTGGTGCAGATTCAGTTGTTGCGGTTTAAAGAAGTAGTCAGGTTCTTGTGGTTTGTCATGATTCTCACTGGATGGTTGGCATCACACAAGTATCTTCTCCAATGTTTCAAGGACTGGATGATAGCAAGCATCTCTTTATTGTAGATGAGGTAGTTCAACTCAGGCAGAGTAAACTCTCTTGAGTAGTAAGCTACAAGGTGAAGCTTACTATCATGATCATCCTGAAGCAACACCCCTAATTCAAAGTCAGAGGCATCTGTTTCCACGTGAAGGGCTTATTGTAAACTGGCATTGCCAAGATGGGGGCAGAAACAAAGGCTTTTTTTAGCAACATAAAGGCGGATTTGATGGTGTCTTCCCACACAAAGGGGTGTTTCTCAGAGGTAAAGCAGGTCAAGGGCAAGCAGATCAAAGAAACATTTTGGACAAATTCCAGGCAGAAGTTTTCCAAGCCCAGGAAAATTCTGACCTCCTTGTGGTTCTTAGGTTCAGGCCATGAGGTCATGGCCTCTATTTTGTTGGATGTCATTGCAAAACCCATTCAGTACATTGTAACTCAAGAGCTCTACTTCCTCTTGGAAGAACTCACATTTTTTGGAGTTTAACAAAGAAACTGTGTTCCTTGAAGCGTTGTAGGACAGCTTGAAGGTGTTCAACATGTTCCTCAGGTGTGCAACTGTAGATGAGGATATCATCTAAGTAGGCTAAACAACACAATCTTTGAGTCCTCCCAAGACCACGTCCACCATAGTTTGAAAGGTTCTGGGCGCGTTGCATAACCCAAACAGCTAAACCAAGTATTTGTAGAGACCTTGTCTAGTCTTGAAAGCGGTCTTCCATTTGTCACCAGGCCTGATCCAGATCTGGTTAAGGCATCTCTTAAAATGACCTTTGAGAAGACGTTGGCTCCTGAAAGCTGATCCAAAAGGTCTTGAGCATTAGGTACAGGGTATCTGATCTTCACAGTGATGCTGTTTAGGTCCTGGTAGTTGACACAAGGGCGTAGGTTGTCGCCCTTCTTTTTAACAAACAGTAGGGGGGATGAACAAGGAGATTTGGAGACGTGTATATATCCTTTCTTCAAAATCTTGTCCAAGTACTCTCTTAAGGCGGCTTGTTCCTTTATTTTACAACTGTAGACAGGTCTGTTCTTAGGTTGGGTTTCTGGGAGGAGGTCAATGTTGTGGTTGAACTGACTCTGTTTAGGCAAGGCAGTGGCTTATTCCTCTGAGAAGACAGACTCCCAAGGCTTCAAACATTTTGGGATCTCAGCCTTGCAGGATTACATGGTGATGTTATTTAGCTCTGGAGTCTTCTGAGGGTTCAAGCATGGAATCTCTAAGGCTTGGCTCTCATGGGTGAAAGTCACCTGGTGTTTCTTATAGTCTAAGTTCAATTGGTGGTCAACCCACCATTCAAATCCTATCACTACTGGTTTGGGAAGCTTTTCCATGATTTGGAATCTGGTGGGCAGAAACTTCCCTTCTAACTTCAGGAAGACAGACTCTTTTCACTTGTGGGACAGGTCTGTTGTCTTGTTACCCAAGGTTACCAGTCAGGAGATTCCCTGGATTGATATACCCAGTTTCTCAGATAAGCTTTGTTCCATGTAGTTGAGGGTTGCCCCACTGTCTAGGAGGGCTACAATGTTCACCTCATGGTCATGGTAACATAAAGTAGTGTCAATTATAGGATAAGACCGGGAAGCGTTGTTTATTGCTGAAATGATGGCTCCTTGGGTTCTGTTGGAGCGGCTAGTGCTGTCCTTGGATAAGTGGCCATTCTGATGGCAATAAAAGCATAGCCCACTTATGATGTGGTATTATACTCTTTGGCGGTCAAGTTCAAACAAGGCCTACTTGTACCAGGGGTTTGGTTGTTCCAGGGTTGACCAGTGTGGTATCCTTGTGGTTGGCTGAAGTCCATGCCTCTGGCAATGGTCAGGAGATCATCTTTGGGGAGGTTGTATTGATGATGTCTCATTAGGCTGGTGTGGTGTGGGTTCAGACCATTTCTGAAATGCAGGCCTGATATACTGTCAGGGATCTTGGCTGCCTCTTCCAGGTGTACTAATTGTTGTATGTAGGTCTCCAGGTTTTCCCTTCCTTGGGTCAGATGGATGAGCCCCATGTAGGCTTGGATCTTGTCCCCAGCAGAAGTGGTTGCAGAATTCATTCTCTACAGGAATTAGTTGTAGGAGAGTATAAGATCCAGGTCTTCCTCTAGGCTGGTAAAGAAAGTTTCTCTAGCGTCATCCTTCAGTTGGCAGCCACCATCATAACCTTCTGAGTGTTGTCTCTGAAGCTCTTGGGGTGGGCACAGAATAGGGCGTTTATCATGATCATTTCTTTTCTGAAGCCAGCCAAGTCCATTTTTGGCAGGTCAGGAAAGGTTGTGGGGGCAGCAGTATTCTGGTTTGAGTTGGAGATGGTCACAATCTAACCTGGGATAGCTTGGCAACAATTTCTTCTTGGCTTTTTTTTGTTTCTTGTTTCTTGGTCAACTACTGTCTTAGGTAGTAAGCTGAGGTCAAAAATAAAAGAATACAAGATGCCCCTATAATCAAAGAAGAATAGGGGCCCAGGGTTACTAGGTTTTTATGATTATATACTGCCATAACCCATAACAGAGTCCAACTGTACTCTCATAGGGGAGGCAGGCTTGGCCTGGAAGGCCATGTACACAATAAGCGCAATACGGATAATCTAGTTGACTGCAGTAGCTAGGGGGCGCCAACTCCCAGTATGGGGCACAACCTAGTGACCAGTCCCTATTCTGTGATAAAGACAAACCCCAACTTGCTGAAGTCCTGGGCAGGAGGCGCATTGGGCAGGGGGGGAGCAGCAGGAATCTCCTTCATAGCAGGCAGGAAAACCAGGTGATGTGGGTGGTAATTCTCCACATCAAGAGCACAAGATAGATTGACTCTGATGGTAGGAGTACAGCCAGGAGGATATGGGTAGGATAGATTGGATTGTGTTGTGGATTCACAAATACATGCAAAGAGAATAATCAAATTGGAGCAAAAATAAACAGCTCCTGCAATAAGATATTGATTTCAGGGCATAAACTTGCTTTATTAAGATGTCAACAATGAGGAGGGCTTCTCCTCCTCACCACTTATACTTATGTTGCAAATGGGTCTCCAGCCTTGCCTGCTAATGTATTTTACAATACATAGGGGGCGCTTGACAAGTTGCCCCTTGATGTGTCTAATGTTATGGATTAATCTGATGGCAATATTAAATGGCAGGTACTTCATCCTAATTAGAAGCGCTACCAATTTGACTTGTTGATCCCCAAATGAGTTATTCCTTGGCTCCAAACCTTACATGGAACTCCCCACAATGCCACCCCCTTGTGGCCTTGTGGATTTCCCCATATAGTATATTAACCACTATATTCTACAATAAACAATACCTTGTTCTTATCATTCTGTCCTTTCTATTAGACTATTGTCTTCCCCAATTCCAAGTACTGAATCCTCATTTGTTTAGTTGCAACAGTGGTAGCAGCGGTAGGTTAACAACCTACCTAAAACAAAATTCCCCCCAAGAAAGGACAGAGTACGGGCCGTATGGCTACTCCCCAACCTGAGACCTTCCTGCCAATTCCCAAGGGGGACATCCCCAACAGGTATGTCATATATCAAGACCAGCTAGTTCCCACCAGCATGTGCAATTGACTCTGCCTCAGGCAGGGTGACGCCAGAGTCACCCTGCCCAGTCAGATCTGTCCCAGCACATGATCAACCTTCAGCTAGAATCCTTTGCTGGTGGCATAGAGGGGGCCAACATTGTCAGTTGGCTCCAATCTACTGAAACCTGTCTTTGCATCTGTCAGTTTCCTGAGCCCATGTGGGTTGTCACTGTGTCTGGCCACCTCACGGGGCCCGCAACTATGTGGTTCACCAACTGGGCCAGCCAGGAACTCAACATTACCTGGGCGGCATTCCAAGACGCTGCCAAGTCCCACTATAGCAAAACCTTCTCCCTCATTGTCGTGGGAACTCCTCTTCTAGCAATCAAACAAACTGGTTCTGTTCCTGAGTACCTTTTTGCCTGGAAACAAGCTCTTGCTGCCGCCCCCAAAGCAGTGACTGACAGAAATGCAATGCTACTCACTCTCATAATCAATGGGTTAAAACCCCATATCTGCAAGTGGGTCCCCGTAGGCTGTTGCATCTCCATTGACAACTGCTATAAGACCATTGTGGAGGTTAATAAACAGGCCTCAATGGGCTTCTGCCATATCATTGATACACCATCCCAACCATGTACTATGCCTGACAATGGCCATAATCAAGTAGGCTGCTGCCAGCCCCGTCAGCAGTACAATGGGACTAAACGCCCCCGCAAGGGAAAGCTTAGACTAGCGCAGATTGAGGATCAGGGAAAAGCCTGGGGTTGTAGCAACAAGAGGCCTTGCAACCCCACCTGACCCATTCTCTCAAGCCCTGCTTGCAAAAATCCCTGTGACTAAAACATTCACAAGGTCAAAACCCTGGACATCTTCCAGGTTCACAGTGACAACCCCGTATTGCAAGCAAGCCACTCCTCAAATAAAGTAACACATTTTCTATCCCTTCTGTTTCTGTGGGAACACCCACAAATTACTGGTAGATACCGAGGCTGATCACACTATGGTGGACCAGGCGTTTGCCAACTCTCAGCAATTAGACCAAGTGCCCAGCAGGTTCAAGGCAGTACAAGGAGCTGACTCCCGCAGAGTTGCAATCACCCACAAGACGGTACCCTTCTCTGTGAGAATGGGGAACGTCCAGGTTAAGCTCTCTGGGCCAATCATGGCAGGGCTCAGCCACAATGTAATTGCTGGACTTGACTGGCTTTGGCACAACCATCCCTACATCAATTGGGAAATTCTGTCATCACCCTCAATAGAAATGGGGTGGGGTTCTAGATCTACCCTGTAGGAATGAGCAAGTTAATCCACAATACTGTGTTTGTCAGAATAACAGAGACAGGCTTGTACAATTTCAAGGGGGGAACTAGACTTTAATCAATGCTCAGTTTAAGTTATCCGCACTTAACTATCTGCAGTCCCTCCTTTGGCCTTTTCACCTTCACCAGCGCTTGCTGCACTCCTCAAGGAGCACAAGGATGTATTCCATGAGACACTTGAACAACTACCTCCTCCCTGGGAGATCCAGCATGCTATACATCTTCAATGGTTGCTACCTAAAGCACAACCATTATATTGTCTTACACCAAAGAAAGATGAAACCCTCCGCCAGCACCTTGTGGACGTGCTCAATAAGGGCTTCATTTTCCCCTTGCTCTCTTCATACGGGGCGGCGTCTCCTTTGTAGCTAAGAAGGACGGGTCCCTTTGCCTGATCACAGACTACTGCGCCCTAAATGAAATGACGGTTAAGAACAAGTACCCCCTACCACTGATTGACAACCTATTTGATACACTTGCGGGTGCAAAGGTCTTTAGCAAGATCAATCTCACTGCATGGTACAACCAGGTCCGCATTGCACCAGGGGACAAGGCAAAAACTGCCTTCTGAATGTGCTACAGGTTGTTTGAGTGTTGTGTCATGAACTTTAGAATGACCAAAGCTCCCTCCACCTTTGCCGTGTTGATGAACAAAACCTTTGAGGAACTTAATGGAAAGTGTGTGGTTGTGTACCTTACAAACATTATTGTCTTCAGTCAAGATCAAATCACACACCTCCAACACCTCTGTGCTGTCCTCAACACCCTTCAGAAAAACCAGCTAAAAGCTAAATCCTCCAAATTCAAATTTCTCAAGTTGGAGCTGTTATTCCTTGGGCACATCATCTCTGATCAAGAAATAAAGCCTGTCCCTGCCAAAATCAAGGCAATCACTAGCATGCTGCCCTCACTAATGTGGGCCAGGTGCAGACATTCCTAGGCATGGTTGCCTACGTACAAAATTTATTCCCAATTGTGGGAAATTAATTGTACCCCTCACTGAGCTCCTCAACACCAAACAGCGCTTCCACTGGACCCCTGCCAGAGATCAAGCCTTTGAGACATTGAAGCAGAGACTTACAACCAGGCCAGTATTGCAGTTCCCCAATCAAAACCAACAGTACAAACTTGAGACTGATGTCTCCAACAGGGCCATAGAGGGTGTGGTAAGGGTAGAAACTGAAAATGGTGTCTTCCTCCCCGTAGCATACAATTCCAGGAAGCTTACTGACTTGTAATAACATTACCCAATACATGATAAAGAAATGGCGGCCATTGTACACTCTGTTGAGAAGTGGCGCTGTTACTTGGAAGGAGCTACCTTCCCACCCTGCGTTCTGGCGGACCACAAGTTGCTCCAGTACTTCAACACGCAGTTCCACTTGACACGCCGCCAAGCAGGATGGGTTGAGCGTCTATCCCCTTACCAGTTGTACATCAAGTACAAGCCTGGAAAGGAGCTTATCACAGCTGATGCCCTTCCACGGCTCTACGTAGCGTACATCACTGGGGACAATGGCTTGGACCCAGATTGGCCCATGCTCTACCTCCGCCCTGAGGCAGCTTGCTACAAGGGCCTTAACTCAGTCATAATCTCCAAATTGAAGGACAACAAAATTCAGTTCACCACCAATGCTGGCAACGTCTGCCACTGGGCAGAGACAGGTGAGAAGATGCCTTAAATTCCCACCACGCAACAAGGGGACACAATATTGTACTACCACCAAACCCTGGGTCATATCAGAGAGTGTAACCTTTTTGAGATTATGAAACGGAAGGTTTGGTGGCCACGCATGCGTCAAGACATCTTGGACTTCCTCAAAACGTGCATATTGTGAAAAAAGAATACGTCCAAACCTGCACCTCCCAAGTCTTTCCTGCCCATAAAGGCCATGGAACCCTTCAAGAAGTGGGCCCTTGACATTGTGGGGCCACTCCCCAAAGACAGACTGGGAAAGAAGTACATTATTACTGCCATCAACTACTTCACTTGCTGGCCAGTGGCTTGGGCAACAACCAACCTCACTGCCACTACTATCACCTGCTTTATTGGCAAGAAAATTGTGGCTTGCTTTGGGCAACCCAAACGTCTCATCACAGATGATAGCCCTGAACTTGTTGGGAACGTCATGAGGGCATACTGTGCCAAGAACACATTCCAACGTATAGTTATGACCCTCTACCATCCTCAAGCCAATGGACGCGTGGAACAGTTAAATGGCTCACTGGTTCAATTGATTGCCAAGCTCTCACAAGAACACCCTAACACCGCATGGACTGAACACCTGCCCACTGCTCTACATATCCTGCAAGAAAGAATCAACAGGGGCACTGGGTTCAGCCCTAGCACCCTGGCCTTTGGAACACCTGACAGTCTGACAGGGGTTGAACAGGGAAAACTACAGTCCAAGGTTCCCGAAAAGCCTCCCCTAGTAACAACTCCATCCCTAGACTAATGGCATGCCAAGGCCTGGGAAATCAAACACAAGCAGATTGCATGAGGGACAAAGCACCTCAAAGCTAGATACGCCATAGATGACCCCATCTACACCCTCAATCCCAATTCCGCCAAGTTAGAACCCAACCACCTAGGGCCTTCAAGATAGCCACAGTCTATGACAATCACACTTATCAACTTGAAGATGCCCAAGGAAACACCAAGAAGCTTCACTATGATTGCTTGCCCCCTGCCGCGCCACCCCCCACACAAAAGTTGTTTGTGCGGACCTTCCCAGACCTTCTGCAGACTTTGGTCTTTGTGTCTGACAACAATCAGGGGGCAAGGGGGTGTTGCAACCAAGTCTCCACCTTGCCTGCTAACGTATCTTACAATACACAGGGGGCGCTTGACAAGTTGCCCCTTGACGTGTCTAATGTTATGGATTAATCTGATGGAAATATCAAATAGCAGGTACTTCATCCTAATTAGGAGCGCTACCAATTTGACTTTCTGATCCCTGCACATGTTATTCCTTGGCTCCAAACTTTACATGGAACTCCCCACCATGCCACCCCCTTGTGGCCTTGTGGATTTCCCCATATAGTTATTAACCACTATATTCTACAAGGAACAATACCTTGTTCTTATTATTCTGTCCTTTCTATTGGACTGTTGTCTTCCCCAATTCCAAGTATTGAATTATCATTGGTTCAGTTGCAACACTTACTGGTAGTTTTATGGCCTTTTGTGCCACCAGAGAACTGATTGTGTCAAATTCAGTTGAACTTAAAATTATCAATGGAATTTGTGTACTTGGGCCAGGGTATGGGCGCTCATTGGTTGTTATAACCTGAACCTTTCTTGAACTGCAGCATGCTGAGGTTTCAAGGTTTTTTATAGATCCAGTGAGAGATTGAGCGCCCAATTGCGTGATTGAACAATTGTGCTCCCAATGTATCATTTCCCAATAGTTGAGGGGCCCAATTTCGATAATAGAGTTAAAGCCAGAGGTTTGGGGCCTGTGTGTCTCTCAAATTCTGGGCTATTTTCTAGTCAGAAGGGGGGTTTTCTTGCTCTGGGAGATATTTGGTAGGGGTTTCCAAACTGTGGGGGGTTTCACCTCTAGGAAGGCCAGCTGATTGTCAAGGGAATTCTGGGCCCTGACAGCTTTTGTTTTCCCCAATCCAAATACATAACTTGCATTGGTTCAGTTGCAACAGTGGTAGCAGAAGTAGTTTCAAGGCCTACCTAAAAGAAAAATCCCCCCCCCCAAAAGGACAGAGTACGGGCTGTATAGCTACTTCTCATCAAGAAACCTTCCTGCCAATCCCTGAGGGGGACATCCCCAACGGGTATGTCATTTATCAAAATCAACTGGTACTTATGAGTTTGTGTAATTGACTCTGCCTTGGGCAGCTAAACACAAGTGTCACCCTGCCCCCAATCAGACCTTTCCCAATGCATGCTCAACCTCCAGCTTGAATCTTTTGTGTGTGGTGTTAAAGGAGCTGACATTGTCAGTTGGCTTCATTCTACCAAAGCCTGCCTCCATATATGTCAAGTACCTGAGCCCATGTGGGTTGCTACTGCGCCTAGAGCCTCACAGGGCCTGCTGCCGTGTGGTTTGCCAACTGAGCCAGCCAAGAGATAGATGTCACTTGGGTGTTGTTCAGGGATGCCGCAAAGTTCTGCTATAGTGAAACCTTTTCACTCATTATTGTGGGAACTTCCCTCCTGGTCATTAAACAGACTTGGTCTGTTCCTGGATATCTTTCTGTCTGGCAACAAGCTCTTGTTGCCTCCCCAGAAGCTGTGACTGATGGTAAGCCATGCTTCTTACCTTGATAGTTAATGGGCTCAAACTCTATATCTGCAAGTGGGTTCCTGTAGTTTGCTGCACCTCCATCAATGACTGCTACAAGCCATTGTGGAGGCCAATAACCAGGCTTCAATGGGCTTCTTCCATGCAATGACGCACCACCTCAACCTTGTCCCACACCTGGCAGTGCCCACAACCAAGTAGGCTGTTGCCAGCCATGTATACAGGAAAATGAGGTTAAGCGTCCTTGCAAGGGGGAACTCCAACTAGCGCAAATTAAGGACCAGGAAAAAGCCTGGGGGTTGTAGCTACAAGAGGTTCTACAGCCCCACTTGACCCTCACTCTCAATCTCTTCCTGCAAAGAATCCCTGCAACTACCTTGTGCATGAAATCAAAACCCTTGATGTATTCCAGGTTCACAGCAACAACCCTGTTCTCCAAGCAAGACACTCTTCAAATAAAGTAACCTGCTTGGCCTATCCCTTCTGTTTCTGTGGGAACACCAACAAACTATTGTCATAAATGTGCTGTTTTAGCAGAGTTACAAGGGGGAAAATATTTAGAAACTATATAATATCCCTCATTGAGAGATAGTGATTATATAGTTAATGCGAGTCATGGATAACAGGGACATGATTGTGTAGATCACACAGTAGGATGGTGAAGGGGGTGACTTGATCCTACTAATGAGTCAAGAGCCAAAACAAGGTATCCACTATGAGGGATCATCATCTGTTCATGTTATTGGATTTGGAAATTTGAGTTGACTTCCTAGTCTGGCTTTGAGTGACTGGGTAATCAGGTTACAGGTCACAAACCCACTTACTCAAAACCTTGTTGGAGGGTTGAGCCTTCTGTTTTGACACCCCCCCCTGACTGAAGGTCAGCCTCTTCTGGGGGGAGGTTGTCAGGGAGGCTGTTGGAAGCCCGGGCGCCATACTGGACTAACTGTTGTTCTGTGGCGGGTAGGGAGGTCTCATGTTGCTTCTGTCTTACCTTATAGAGTTTCAGGTAATCATGGTAGAGAATTTTGTCTTGTTTTTACGTTTCCCAAGTCCTTGCACAAGGTAAGTGTTGTTTTGTTTACCTTTAGAATGATTGCTGGCCCCACTTCCTTGGGTTGTAGTTTGCTTTTGTCAATGTTCATGACCCAAACTTTGTTGCCAACCTTGTGTGTGATGACTGTGCGCCTTAACCTCACTCATCCATGAGGTGAAACATGGGGGTATAGATATGTCAGTTAACTGGGATGATCCTGATTGCTACTGGATGAAAATTAGTTCAGTTTCTTCCTAGGTTCCTTCCCCATTCCTGCACAATTGTTTATGTGCAGGAATAATACAAGTAATTAATGAATCTCTTCCTTCACAATAAACATATCTTTTACCCACACTACTTTGCACTTCAAGCTTAATCTTACTTTTCTAATAAGACTCAAGCTTTTAATCAGACTCTATTAGACTAAGCTTTTCTTGTTGCCTTCACTACTTCAGGTAAGAAGACAATCTTTCTGCTGTGCTAACAGTTTAGAGTTAGTGCCCTAGGCTTGATCTAAGTGCTCCCTACTGTCTCCTGCAAACCGCAGCCCAGGAGAAGTAGTTCTTAAGCTTTTCAGGAAAAAGCTCATTAGAGGTCCCTCTCACTCTTCTTGCCAATCTCCCGTGAGCATTACATTGTGTCTGTTTTGGATGGGGACAAATGTCTTTTTTAGACGCTTGTTTTCTCTTTCTGTTTGATTGCTATTGGCCTCTACAACCTGGGGATCTAAGCGGGGTGGAACCTTGCTTGTGTCAAAACCGCAGGCTTGACCTACCAGCAAGGTTCCAATCAAGCAGATTTGTGACCTGTAATCTAATTATCTGGTCACTCAAATCCAGACTAGGAAGTCAACTCTAATTACCAAATCCAACAACATGAACAAATGATGATCCTTCATGGTGGATATCTTGTTTTGTCTCCTGACTCATTACCAGGATCAAGCCACCCCCTTCATCATCCAGCTATGTGATCACCAATCATGTTCCTGTTATTCATGACTTGCATTAACTATATAATAAATATCTAACAATAAAGATTATTATACATCTTCTAAATATTTTCCCTATGTAACTCTGCTAGAACAGCACAGTTACAACATTGGTAGCACAGGTAGGTTCTCCACCCTACCTTATCTTGAAAAATTTCACCTGTTGCCCGCACGCGCCGCAACTAACAAATCCTTGACAGAATTATGTCTGGCCTCCCGCCTGACTTGACTCTGTACACCCCTGGTACTGTCATACCCAATGGCTTTGTCCTGTACCAGAAAACAGTGATCCTGCTACCCAACTTCAATGCCATGTCTTCACAAGATTTCTTTCAGGCTCCCTCCTTGATGCCGCAACCAGCTGACAAAAACACCATGCCGCCTATGTAGCTCAAAGACTACAAAGCGCCGCCTTGGAACCTTTTGACGGGGCCAACAACAGCGCTGCTGCATGGATTCAGTCTGCCCATAGCAAGCTGGCTCAGATGGAATTCCCACAGCGGTTTTGGATTGCAGAGATTTCTATTTGCCTGACCCATGACGCTGGCACCTGGTGCAACAAGTGGCACAAAGAGCACACCAACAAGAGCTGGGATACCTTTAAGCAAGACTTCCTGGCAAGATTTTTGCTCAAGGATACAGCGCTCATGATCATACGCCAAGTAAAGAACCTGACCCAGACAGGCACTGTGAAGGAACTTATCTGCGCCTACAAAGAACTCCAACTTTGTTCACCATCCAACATGGCCTTCAACACCCCAGCCACACACCTCATGTACTACAACGCCCTCAAGCCACTGTGATGAGACACATGAACCTAAACCAGGTGACCAACCTGCAAAGCTTGTACCGTGAAGCGTAGAAAGCAGAGCAAACCTCCAACGCACTTCATAAGGCACAAACTGGGAAACAAAAAAGACTCAAGGACTCCCATCCAGGCAGGGGCTCCTCTCAACCACCCCCTGAAGGCAACGGGAATAACACTAACCACAAACCCCTGGGTTCTAATGGACATGGAAATAGAAACAATGGTCAGTCAAACCGGACAAATTTCTGTGTCACCACCACGCAAGGCAATCAAGACAAGGGAAAAGCCCAGGGAGAGCACTAAGCAAGCCAAGCTCTCCCCACGCAACTCCTGACTTGCCAATTTGATGAGTACTGACCCAAGGATGTGAACCAATGCCCTATGATCCAGGTGCCCTCAGAGGACCTGGTACTGTACACCATTGCCAGAAATCCCAATAAATTGATTTCCTATCCTTTCCACTTTTGCAGTTACACAGGTTCAGCACTCCTGGATTTAGGTGCAGATCAAACCCTGGTCAACAGTAGCTTTGTGGATAAGTTCAAGCTGGCCACTAATTCTTTGCAGATTAAAAATGTGGTCCTGGCTGACAAGTACCACATTGCTGTGATAAAGGAAACTGCCCCCTTCTCTGTCATGCTTGAGAACCTACACTCTACCATCCAAGGCCCCGTCATTGAATTTCCTAGTTTGACATTGTACTGGGTCTGGGCTGGCTTCAAAAGAACAACCCCCACATAGACTGGGCAACCTTGGTATTGAGCATCAAAGGCCAAAAGTGTCAATCACCAGATCTACACGGAATCAGTGGACCAGCTCCTATGTGACCACGTCTTTGTACGCATCACAGAGACCCTGGACAAAACAGAGAACCTCAAGACTTTCAACTGGGACTCCTGCTAGTACAAGATCATACATTTCAAAGATCACCATGATACCTCCACACCTCAGGATTGGAAATTGTGGCCGCCATCCAGAAATCTTCAAGGAAGCTCTACCCGGGTTATCCCCAGAGAAGCACATTCAACACTCCATCCAACTCAAAGGGGCTGTACCCAAAGCACGTCCTATCTACAGGTTGACCCTGAACAAAGATGATGCCTTACACACCTACCTTGAGGAAGCGTTGGAGAAAGGACCTATCTGCCCCTCACAATCTCCTTTTGGGGCCGCCATATTCTTTGTGGCTGAGAATGATGGTACCCTATGTCCAGTCACAGACACCAAGCCCTAAACAAAGTTACCATCAAGAATTGTTATCCACTACCACTGATTAACAATCTCTTTGACGCCTTGGGAGGAGCCACATTCTTTTCCAAGATTGATCTGACAGAAGACTACAACCAGATTTGTATTAAGGAGGAAGACATCCCCAAAACATCCTTCTGCACTAAATATGGCTCATAAAAAATGTGTGGTGCTCAACTTTGTCATGAAAAATGTCCTGTCTACCTTTGTGAGCTTCATGAAAAAAGTATTTGCCCCACACATAGGCAAGCATGCCCTAGTATATCTAGACAGCATTATTGTCTACAGCATCTTGGTAGAACAATGTCACAAGTACCTCAAGGCAGTCTTTGCTACCTTGGCACAACACAAACTGTTGGCCAAGCCCTCCAAGTGCCAGTTCTTCCGCAAACAACTACCCTTCCTAGGATAATAGTCTCAAAGGACAGCATCAAACCTGACAGTCAAAAGATACAGGCCATCTGCAAGATACCACCACCCAAGGATAAGTCGGAACTCTGCACCTTCTTGGGAATGGTGGCCTACATAAAACGCTTCATACCTGACTGTGGCGCTTTGACTGACCCCTTTATCTGCCATAATAGGCGCCAAGTCCAAGTTTATTTGGACCCCCCCAACATGACCTCTTTTTAGACGCCTCAAGGAGAAACTCACAACAGCTCCCACCCTACAATACTCCAAACGTGACGGGGAATACCAAATGGAAACTGACGCCTCAGATGCATCCATTGGGGGAGTACTAGAATCAAAAAATAGTGACAGTGAATTCCTTCCTGTAGCCTAAAAATTGCAAAAATTGACAGATGGCAAGTGTCAATCTCCTATCCACAACAAAGAACTGTTGGCTATTGTACACTGCCTAGTCAAATGGCGCTGTTACCTGGAACTCCAGGAAGAATTCACAGCATTAACCGATCACAAGTCACTCATATATTTTAAAGCCCAAGAAAATCTATCTTGCCGCCAAGCCTGCTAGATGGAGCTCTTGGAGAGATTCAATATGCTCATAAAGTACAAACCTGGTCCCAAGCTTGCCATGGCAGATGCCTTGTCCCGCCTGTATGTCAGTGCTTCAAGAGGAGAGAATGGGCTTGACCCAGACTGGTCTTTTTTAGTACTACAAACAAAAGACAAAGCCTTCCCCCTGGAACAACCAACATAACAAAGGAAACAGTCATCAAAACGAGCACCTATTTGCAGACGTATATGGGACCCTACACAGAAAGATGTCTGACAGCACAACCATTCCCTACATTTCCACACATCAGCAAGTTGACACCATCCTACGCTATCATAGAGACCTTGGACATACCAAGAGCCAAAACCTATATGAGCTCCTCAAGCACAAGGCCTGGTAGCCAACCCTATATTGTGATGTTCAAGAAGTTCTAGACCAATGTGAGGTATGCATAAAATTTGCCTAAGCAAAACCCCTCCAAAGTCAGTACTTCCCATCCGCACACAACTACCTTTCAAAGTATGGGCTCTTGACATTGCTGGCCCCATGCCAGTAAAACACAACGACAAGAAATACATCATCACCGCCATTGACTTTGTTACAAGATGGCCAGTAGCCCAAGCAGTAAAGGCACACACTGGCAATGATGTACAACAATTTATTGGCAAGGAGATAACCAGCAAGTTTAAAAAGCCAGAACTCCTGATAACCAATGGAGGAAAAGAATTGACCTCCAAAACCACCAACATATACCTCACAAAAATGGGGTCAAACACACCATAACAACACCATACCACCCACAGGCCAATGGACATGTAGAGCGGCTTAATGGTAGTCTTGTGCAAGCCTTAGCCAAACTCACTGCTGGGAGACCTGTAGACTGGTACTATCAGCTACCAAAGGCACTACTTGTGTGTTGAACCCAAGTGAACAGATCCACTGGTAAAAGCCCGTTTGAACTGGTATACAGCACATAGCCAAATATCATTCAAGCATTGACAGGACCTAAATGAGAAATTCCAAGTGAAGTACCTCCACGCTCAGACCCTCACGTTGTAAAAGCTAACAGTAAATAAACAATGAAGGAAAATGAATGTCTACAAAAAACCTTTGTCCCTTATCTGCAATAGACATGAGGTTTGGGACAAAGTTTGGGTCATGAATGTTGACAAGAGCAAACTACAACCCAAGAAAGTGGGGCCAGAAATCATCCTGAAGGTAAATGACAATAACACTTACCTTGTGCAAGGGCTTGGAAAACATAAGCAAGAAAAGACCCTACACCATGATTGCCTGCAACCCTGCAAATCAAGACAGAAACAACAAGAAACCACCCTGCCAGCCACAGAACAGCAACTAGTTCAAAACGGAACCTGGGATCCTGACAACCTCCCTGACAACCTTCCCCCAGAGGAGGCTGACCTTCAGTTGGGGGGGTCAAAAATGCAGGCTTGACCTGCCACCAAGGTTCCAACCAAGCAGGTTTGTGACCTGCAATTCAATTATCTGGTCACTTGAAGCCAGACTAGGAAGTCAACTCAAATTAACAAATCCAATAACATTAACAGATGATGTCCCTTCATGATGGATATCTTGTTTTGGCGCTTGACTCATTACCAGTATCAAGCCACCCCCTTTATCATCCACCTGTGTTGTGGTGATCCACATGTGTGCTGTTTTGCAGGCAAGGGTTGATTTGGCTTCAAATAAAGACATTATGCTGAAGAGTGACAGTAAGTGGTTAGCTGGTGACGCTGTAAACTAGTAGGTAACATAGAGCTGCTAGGGGTAAGTAGGGGAAGCCTAATAGATAACATGGTCTACTAGGGTAAGTAAGGCCTGGCTGGTAGGTAACAAAGGACTCCCAGAGGCAGATGTTGCCTCCAACCAGCAGAAAATGTTGGCTGCTTTGGGCTATAGTGCTTCACCTAGAAGGGAACTGTGGCTGCGGGAGGGTGAAGACTGAAATAGCAAGCAGGGAACTTTGTCTGTCTGGGGGGAGTAGGTTTTGGACCCCTGGCAGGTAATGCAGGCTGCCAGGGAGGGGAAGAGCTTTGAGGGCTCAAGGTACCCTAATACGCTTACAGGAGGTCTGTGAGCAAGCACCCTACCTAACAGACTGGTAGGGTGTCCTTGTTTATGCCCCTATAGGAGCTTTGGGGAAACTCAAGGTGAGCATTGGAGGGTATAGACTTGCTTAGAGGTATCACCAAGGCGGCTTGCTTGGGGAAGCAAGCTGCAGAACTTGGTGTGATCAGGCCTCTGGAAAGTAGAGCTGATTACTCTTCAACTGAAAGCCCAGACTTAATCACCTGGGTGAGTAAAGACAACGCATAGACATTGATCTATGGTTGAATGGCCTAAGTGAATTGCCACTTGCGAGGGCCCAGTCAAACGCCAGTTCAATATAGACTCATGCCTGGGTCTACAAGTTCTGGTAATGGGGGCTGAGATAAAGAACCAAGGTGGTTCATGGAATTAACAGAGAAAACTAGCAAGAGGGACTGTTTTGTCACATTGAAGGCTAGTTGGGGGACTGTTAATTCATATTGAATGGAATGAACCAATATGGTTCAGTGTGTAGAAGGAACAAAGGAGATTCCTAGTGAGGATTTGGTGAGGAACTGGTTAAGGATAAGCTGAAGGACAATAAGATCATGATGCAGGACTGGTTGATCATAATGCAGGATGGCCAAAGGACCAGAAGTTGGTGCTGAAGAACTGAAGAGCTGAGAGGATGAACTAGCTGGACTGGATGCAGAGGCTGGAAGAGCTGGTTTAGTGACTTTTGTGAGGAAATTTAGATAAAAAGAAGCAGATAAAGAATAATTAAATACTGCCTGATTATGATTAACAAAGGATTGAAAATCATATATAAAAGGAAAAAGAAGGAAAAATAACATATAGTTTGTTAGAACTATATGTTATTTTAAAAAGAGGGATTGAAGAGGAAATAGGCCAGAAAGAAGCTGGAAGAAGAACAGAGAAACTGTAAGGGCAAAAGAGTAAATTTTTCCAAGAAAACTAGGAAAGGCAAAAGGACAAGCAGCAGGCAGGTTTGAGGGTGCAAAACATTGAGGGAAACGTGGAGAAACAGGGAGAAACGTTGAAAAATCATAGGGTCAAAATTTGCCTAAGTAGAACATATGTGGAAGCGCTCAAGATTTTCCAGGGAAACGTGACAGGAATTACAGCAAAACCGTTCAAAACGCGGAGCAGTTGTTTACCTGGAGCAAGACAGCCTCAGGTTCAACCCAGGGTCAAGGACGGGTCATTCAAGGAAACATTTTTGGCAAAACTGTTGAATCAAGGCATATGATTGGCTGCAAGCCAAAGTTTAGTTAATCAGTGTTTTAAGGGCTTTAACTTAAGAGTTAAAGCCTAAAAAATTAGGAGCAGAAGCAGGAAATTCAGGGCTTTTATAGGCTGAATTAATTTTAAAGGTTTATTATATTATAGAAGAAGAAAAACAGGATAGTTTAAGCTTTGAAGAACCAAAGTTCTAAGGGAGGTTTTTGGTCTGAAACAAGAGGCTATAAAAGGGAGAGCTATCTGATACTCTTCAGGGACTGGATCAAGTGGATTACAAAAGGCCACAAAAGCTACATAGGGAGCATAAGACCAAGGATAAGAAGCCAGAGCTGGGTCAGATTGCAGGAGCATAAGATTAAGATGCCAGAGCCCACAATTGAAGAGCAGGAGCCCAAGACCAAGGAGCAGGAGCCAAAGACCAAGTACCAGGGGTCCAAGAGATTGTTAAAGGACTCCAAGTATTGGCACAAACCCTTTATTATTTTCTATCCCAAGGCCATATATCAGAAGGTTTCTAAGGGGATCTTCCTTTTTACTGTGAATAAAGCGCCTAATACAGCCCCTATCCAAATTTCCCGTATGAAGTGAGAACATAAGTCCCATGAGTCAATTACCCCATATTTTCTATCCTAACCCAGGGGATGAGGAATCCTATTGCCTAGGGTGCAGGAAGTTTGCCTCTAGTAAATCTGCCCAGGAGGAGTGGGAGAAGCTGACAAGGCATTAAGAAATGACAAATAGAGGAAGAGAGCTCATTGGGGGAGAGTTTGTGAGACTATTGCAGGATTGATATTGGCCTACAGAAGGGCTGACACCTGCTGAAGTACAATTGTACAGTGGAGACGCTTGCTTAGTGATTGGGAAGGTACTGGAGGAGTTTGCCCTTATGCAAGCCAAGTATAAGCTCCTCACCAACTATTCACCACTGTTGAAGAATGACAACTCCTCCATGATGGTCCCTGTCTACAACCCAGGACACACTTTGGGGACTGGTGACCAGAAACCCCACACGTGTGATCACCCATCATGTTCCTGTTATTCTTGATTCACATGAACTATATAATCACTATCTCACAATAAAGATTATTACCCATCTTATAAATATTTTCCCCATGTAACTCTGCTAAAACAGCACAGTTACGTCACTTGGTATTTCCAGCTTGGGTCCTGACAATGCTTGGATGATATTGGGCTGTGTGCCATATACTAACTCAAAAGGACCTTTCCCAGTGGATCTGTTCACACAAGTCTGGCATACAAGCAACGCAGTCAATATCTGCTTGTACCATTCCTCTGGTCTCCTGGCAGTGAGCTTGGTCAAGGCTTGCACAAGGCTGCCATTTAGCCATTCCACACATCCATTGGCCTGAGGATGGTAAGGTGTTGTCACTGTGTGCTTGACCCCATTCTTGGTCTTGTATACATTGGTGTCTTCAGAGGTCAATTCTTTGCCTCTGTCAGTTATTAGGAGTCTTGGCTTTCCAAACTTGCTGATTATTTCTTTTCCTATGAATTGCCGCATGTTGTTGCCTGTATGTGTTTTTACTACTTGTGCCACTGGCCATTGTGTGACCAAGTCTATTGTGGTGATGATGTACTTTTTCTTGTTATGTTTCCCTGGAATGGGGACCACAATATCTAGGTCCCACACCTTGAAGGATAGTTGCGTGCAGATAGGTAGTACTGGCTTATGTGATGTTTTGCTTTTTGTAAATTTCTCACATACTTTGCATTTGTCCAAGACTTCTTGAACGTCTTGGTACAGGGTTTACCACCATGCTTTGTGTTTAAGGAATTTGTAGAAGTTGCATCTCTTTGTGTGCCCTAGGTCTCTATGGTAATGTAGGATGGTGTCAACTTGCTGATTTGTGGGAACATAAGAGATGGTGGTTCTGTCGGACATTTTTTGATGTAAGGTTCCATACACATCTGCAAATAGGTGCTTGTTCTTAATGAATGTTTCCTGTGTTATGTCTGTGGTGCCTGGGGGGAGCCTTCATCCTTTATATTGAAGTACCAAGAGGGACCATTCTGGATTGATCACATTCTCTCTTCTTGTGGCTCAGACATACAGGCGTGAGAGTGTGTCCGCCATGCCAAGTTCTGGACCAGGCTTGTACTGTATTAGCATATTGAATCTTTCTAAGAGTTCCATCCAGCGGTCCTGACGGTGGGATAGATTTGCTTGGGTTTTGAAATATGTTGTGATCTGAGGCGCAGCACAGAGTCATAACGGGAAATCCTAACCTTAGGATTGGATCTGTACAAAGTCCTGGTTAGAATGGCAGGGAAGGTTATGTGATTACCTTGTGGCCCTGGATGAATAATATCTGCTGACATGACTAGAGAGGCGCCAAAGTACATGGAGACACAAAGAAAAAAATGTGAATAGAACTTAAATTTTATTGAGTATAGAAATTAGGATTATATAGTGTGTAGTTTTATCACAAAACAGTACCAGGATGATAGGATCACTTGCAACAAGCATGAGTGGGGCAAGTGAGTTGCGCAGAATCAGGAAACCAAGAAATTGTATTTTCCAATTTAGAGTCAGCCTCATTTCAAAGGGCAAAAGCAAAAGAGAGTGAGTTGTCCTCAAAATAACCCATCAAAGGCAAATTAGAAACACAGTGAATGGCTGCATTCACAACATTGCCCCCCTCTAGATTAGCCTTAGGGGGGTGGTACTTGCAGAGGAACTTGTCATGCACACAAGCAAACAGGTGACCACTAGAGAGGAGTTTTACAGTATACTCTGACCCTTGTTTGAAGGTCACTTCCAAGGGCCCAATTCACAACAAGTCTAGCTTATGAGCCTGTCCTCCTAATATATGTTGATAGTAAAGAATGTGGTCCCCAATGTTGAACTCAGGCAGGGGAGATCTCCCAGCATTGTCAGGGGAAAGCTCTAGCAGCTTGGTCTTATAGGCAGACGTGTGGGCAGAGGCCTGGATAATAATGATTTGATTGGTTAGATCTTTGATATGCTCATCAGAGTTCATAGCCTTATCAGAGGAGAGTAGGGGCCCCAAAGAGCAATGGGGTAGTGGCTTCACAACCATACAGCCTAGCAAAAGGGGAATACCCAGTGACACAATGTTTGCTAAGACAATAGGCAAAGAGAGCAGCAGTAAGTATAGATCCCAGTTGGCGGCGTCAGAATAAGTGAGTTTCCTCATGATAGAAACCAGAGTTGAGTTTGTGTGCTCAACTGCCCCATTGGTGGAAGGATTATAGGGGGCAGAGAAGGACTGGTGAGACCCCAAAGCTTCAACCACAGAGGTTACTAACTTGGCGTTGAAGTTAGTCCCATTGTCAGACAACAACACTTGAGGGCAACTGTGGCAAAAGAATACATCTTTCAGCAGAAAAATGGCAGTTGTCTTGGTAGTGTTGTATTTAGTAAGGCAAGCTTCTACCCACTTGCTAAAATGATCAACAGCAACTAGGATAAAGCAACAACCAGAGCGGAAGCAATGGAGAGGCCCAACAGCGTCAATACTGACAGTGTGAAATGTGTGTTGAGGGGGGACTAGCTTGAACTCATGTGTGGTGGATTTAGGTTGTGTGAGTTGGCAATCATGGAACTAGCAATAACATCTGGAATCAGCAGGCAAAGATTTTCCCAGAAGTAATTCTTCTGGAGCCAGGCATAAGTCTTGGCAACGCCTCCATATCCTGTCTCCTTATGAGCCTGAAGAACCAACAAAAGGCAAAGACTAGGCCATAAATAAGGTAGGTAGCAGTCTTATACTTTCTTGAAATGCTGATTGTCACAAATGAGGGTGTCTTCAGATAACTTATAATGGGTGACTCAAACTTCTTCTGTCTCATTTTCCCATGAAGAAGGATATCCAATTAGTATATACAACCTGTAAGCCTCAGCAGGGTGTAGAGCAAGGATGGGCATTCTGGACAGTAAATCAGCATTATGATGTTGAATCCCAGGGCAGTGCAGCACATTGAAGCCATACCCTTTTCAGGAAGAGAGCTCATATAGCTAGTTGTTCTTCTGGTTTCTTGAGTTGCTGTAGCCATTTGAGCAAAGCGTGGTCAGTAACCACAGTGAAATGGGTGCCATACACGTAGTAGCAGAACTGCTTGACGGCATTTAGCACAGCAAGGAACTCCTTCTCAGTTACACTGTAGTTCTTCTCATGTTTATTCAGGGCATAGGAGGTATAAGCTACAGGGTGATCCACACCCTCATCATCCAGTTGAGCCAAGATGGCTCTAATGGCCAGGTCACTAGCATCAGTATATAAGATGAATTCCTTATTGTAGTCAGGATACTAAGATGGGATCCTCTTTGAGTTTTTGTTTGAGGGCTTCAAAGGCTTGTTGCTGGATGGCAGTCCAATTAAAAGGGACATTATGTAACAGCTGGACTAGAGGCTCACTAGTATTGGCAAAGTCAGGGATAAACTGTCTATAGTAGCCCATCATCCCTAGAAAGACTTGTACCTCTTGTATTTTGGTGGGCAGAAGCATTTTGTTGATGGCCTCAACTTTCTTAGTCATGGGGAAAATTCTGGTCTGAGTCACCTCATGTCCCAAGAATTCAAGGTATTCCTTGAAGAAGCACACTTAGATGGCTTTAACTTAAGTCCAGCTTCAAAAATTCTTTATGAACACCTCCTTAAGATGGGCCAGGTGATTTGTGAAGGTAGCACTGAAGACAGTTATATCATCTAAGTACACTAAAACACATGAGAGCTTCAAATTACAGAATTTGGATTCCATGGCTCATTGAAAAGTAGCTGGAGCATTGCAGAGTTCTTGCGGCATTTGTGTAGGCTCAAAAAATCCTTCAGAAGTGATTAGCACAGCTTTCTGTCTATCCTTGGGAGATAGATCAACTTGCCAGTAGCCAGAGGCTAGATCCATGGCAGAGAAGAACTTGGAGCCCCCAAGGCAGCGGAGAGCATCATCAATGTGTGGTAAGGGGTAGGAATCCTTTTTGGTTAAGGAATTCAGGTGTTGGTAGTCCATCACAATATGATGATCTCCATCCTTCTTTTTCAGTATGAGCAAGAGGGAGGCCCATGGACTTTGGGAAGGAGAAAGCAGTCCAGCATCTAGAAGTTATTTGAGCTCTTTAGACACCTGAGCGTCTTCTACATGACTGTGGTAATATGGTTTAGCGCAGAAGGGGGAGTATCACCAGTTTTGATCTGATGAATGATGCCTTTAACTAGACCATAGTCAGTGCTATCTTTAGAAAAGATATCTTAAAATTGATCTAGCAAATCAAAAACCTCCTTTTGTTGTACTGGGGATAGCTGTGGGAAATCTTTTTCAGTGAACAAGGATAGGACTTGGGGCTTGTCTTCAGGTAGATCAAAATCCTGGAACATACCAAAGGGATGTAATGATAGGACGTCAGGAGTGTTCAACAATTTTCCATAGCCAACAACCTGCCCTCTAGACACATGTATGGGGAGAGCAGTCAAGTTGGCAACCAGCAGTTGAACAGGGTCTTTATGAGAGACATCAAAATTCCTGGGAAGATATAGGGTTTGTTGCGTCCTAGCAAGGGAGGGGAGTACAGCTCTAGGAATGTACGCTCAGGCAGCTCATACAATATTTGGGAGTCTAGGATAGCCTGAGACCCAGGGGTAATAATCATAGCAGAAGTGGCCAAGAGATGAATTCCTTTAGACACAGGTCAAGCCATAGGAGGGCACTTCATGTTGGAGGAATGGGTACAGTTTTTAAAAGTGAAAACACCAGTGGCATATTCCAAGGCACATGTCTTGAGGCGCTTCCCAGGGACTTTAACTGGCTCTTCAAAGATCAGAGGGACCTTGTACCCTAAGATAGAGAGGTAGCCGTCTTTCAAGTTGATGATCCTATTATATTCCCTAAGGAATTTAGTACATACTAGAAGGTTGTAGCTCTTATTCTCCAAGACAACGGCAGGCACACCCAAGAGTAGTTTGCAAAAATGCATGGGAAGAGCAGAATAAGCTCCTATAGCGCGAGTCATGAATAGCCCACCTGTGCCATACAACTGATGATAGTTAAGGTTGGGGGCAAGTTTGAGCTTCTTGATAAGTCTGAGGAGACAACATTAACAGGAGACCTTGTGTCTAAAGAAGCCTTAATCTTCACCTTATGGACGGATATTTCCACACAAGCGGTAGTACAACTAAAGGGAGGGAGGACAGCCAGAATGTCTTGGGCTTCTGCTAGTTCTTTGTCCCATTTTTTGATCATGCATATTAGTCCCAGGAACTCTTATAGATTGTCTGAAGAGGGAGCAAGACTGAGACATTTTTGAACACAGCGTCAGCAACCTCAGCAGCTTCTTTGGAAGATTTGACAAGCACAGGAAACTTCTTGGCTTGAGTGAGGTAAGGGTGAGAAATAACCTTCTTGGCTTCAGGCAGAGGCTTGGTGGTTGTTATAGCTTTCCCAGAACATAGCTTATAAGGGACTGCAGTAGTTTCAGGGACAGCCAGGACTGAATACCCATAGGTGTTGGTATCTTCTATATCAGAATTGTCCATGTCAGAGTCATCAGATATGTTGTGAAATAGCAGAAGAATGGGAGGGGCCTCAGTGTCAGCAGACTCAGAGTCAGCAATGGAGGGGGGAATTAAAGGACTGGGATGAATTTTCAACCAAAAGGATCTCTGCCTCTTGGTTGACTGTTCTTTTCCTGCCTGCTTCTTGTGATCAGCCCCTTTAATCCAAGGATTAGTGCAGACTCAAGAATGGTGACCTATCTGCCCACAGTTATGGCACCCTTGGCGTCAAGGAGGATTCTGCAAGTTCATGGTGAGAATATGAGGGCCACATGAAGACAAACCAGAATTAGTGGCAGCACAATTTTACTGCACTCTTCTCCAGAATGGGTAATATGTATATCCTGCAACAGTGTCTTTATGCTCTTCATAGAGGAAAGCATGGCTTTATGAGCCTTGAAGTGTAGACACAGAAGCTGATTAACCTTGAGGGCTTGAGTGCAAGCCATGTATGCTTCATGTGCGGCCAACTGGCGGCTTGTGATCATTTGTTGTCCTTCCAGGTAGAATATATCTTCAAATTCAGCTAGTGTCTCCTTAAGTTCAAAAGCAATGTGCATGAAGGCATCATTCTTCACTTCCAGACTAAGGTCCCCACCAAATTTGTCAACCAGAAGCTGCTTCATATCTTCCCAGGCCTTGATGGTGGGCAGCTCTGGAACTTCTACCTCTTGGCAGGTCAGGTGCAGACAGGTTAGAATGTGCTCATTCTTAACCTCATCCAAGGCTCTTCTTATGGCAGTTTCATAGATAGTTAGGAAAGCTGCAATAGTAAAAGTTTTGGGATTGAAGACTTGCTTAAAGGTAGGTTTAAGTGTGCTTCAGGAGTTGGACCACCATTGTTGCTATTGAGTACATTTATGCGCGGGAAGAATTCTGTTTCAGACTCAGAGGGGGGCTATCTGGGCCACAGCTGATAAACACTCTCTTCAAGAGTAGTCAGGGTCTCAGCAGTGCGGGCACCTGTATTATTAGCTAAGGTGGTCTGTTGCTCAGTAACTTCTAGGCACTAGCCTTGTGTTGTTACTACTGTGGAAAGTTCAGCCAGCCAGGACGTAAGAGAAGGACCCACTGAGAGACAAGGAGTAAACCTATCATTCACCAAATCAATTAACTCACTCATTTCTTGTACGTCTCTATCAAGCTCAGAGTAATCTCATTTCAGGTGATCCATCTCATTGGCTAGAGCAATCAACTCTCTAACACATTGGATTTGGGGGGCTCCTGGCAGACAAGGGCAGCAGCTATCTTCATCTGTAACCCCTGTTGAACTAACAGTCAGCGCCATCATCTCACACAAGGTAGCAACCTCTTGTTGTAATTCAGCAACTTGAGCCATCAGAAAAAGCACTTGAGGATCTGGCTGAGGGACTTTGGTAGGGCAATCCTGAAAGCAGGTGGATGCTCTTAACTCTTGATTGGTATCCCAGAGCCTCTGTTCTCTATCTGCTAACTCATCAGATGGAGGAGAAGGCGGGGCATCCAATTTGGAAGTAGACAGTTCATTTACTTGAGTCTGGAGTTTGGCAATGGTAGCGGCAGTAGCAGCCCTTTCTTGATTGAATTCCTTGCCAAGTTTGCAGAGGCCCTTTGTAGAATGGACTGCTACTTGCTGTAATTGGTTGAAGGAGTAAGCATTGAAATTGTTGAGTTGCTCCACAAGTTATTCAAAATTGGTGAGATAGGCGTTTAGAGTGGAATCTACTTGGGCACGCCAGGGCTGTTCCAACTATTGGAACTCATGAAGACACTCTCTGACATACTTGGGGATAGACTGGCGCATTTGTTCAATGTAGTTGATCAAGCAGGATTGGGAGGTGACAGAGTTGTGCTGATTGTTGGATACTAAGGAAAACAAAGAAGTGGATCCACTGTTAGTAGGCTGCAAACTGATCCCAGTGATGAGTGACGGCGGCTTATAGTGATGAAATCTCCTGAACGTGGAGCCCTAAAACCATTTGATGATGGGCTAAGACAGGTTGTACAAATGATGACAATAAGTGTTCAGCAGAGCCAGCCTCTGAGAGGAGATGCTGTGGAAATTGTGGATCTACAATCAATTTGTAGTATTCTGCTTGGCTGAACTGAAGTTGGAGGCAAGGGATGGCTCCATCACGGGCTATCTAAAGAGCTACTGCCATGACTTGTTCCAAGTCAGGGGTACCCAAAGGGTAGGTTACTAGGCAGGGACCACTCCCAAATAGCAGCACAGTAGGGACAATAGGCAGGTTGGCACTGTCTTTCTCAATAGGAGGACTGGTAATTTCAGGCAAATTTGGCTCTTGTATTGGAGGAGGCAAAGGTCCTTAAAATGTTGTTGCAAAAGGGATAACCAAGGGGCTTACAGCCCCTGTAGTGAGCACCATTTTTGTTGTTATCTGAGGCACAACACAGAGTCATAACAGGAAATCTTAACCTTAGGATTGGATTTGTACTAAGTCTTGGTTAGAATGGCAGGGAAGGCTATGTGATTAACTTGTGGCCCTGAATGAATAATATCTGCTAGACGTAGCTAGAGAGGCGCCAAAGTACATGGAGACATAAAGGCAAAAAGGTGAATAGAACTTAAATTTTAATGGTTATAGAGATTGGAATAATATATTGTATAGTTTTACCACAAAACAGTACATGGATGGTAGGATCACTCACCACAAGCATGAGTGGGGCAAGTGAGTTGCGCAGAATCAGGAAATCAAACAATTGTTTTGCCAATTTAGAGCCAGCCTCATTTTGAAGAAAGAAAGCAACAGAGAGGGATTTGTCCTCAAAATAACCCAACAGAGGCAAAATCAAAACATGGTGAATGGCAGCATTCACAACAAAATATATGAGTGACTTGTTGTTGGTTAACACTGTGAATTCTTCCTGTTGTTCTAGATAACAACGCCATTTGACTAGGCAGCGCACAATAGCCAACAGTTATTTGTCATGGATAGGGTATTGACACTTGCCATCTATCAATTTTTGCAATTCATAAGCTACAGGCAGGAAGTCACCATCATTATTTTTGATTTGTATTACACCCCTAGTGGATGCATCTGAGGTGTTGGTTTCCATTTGATACTCCCCATTGTGTTTGGGGTATTGCAGGATAGGTGCTATTGTGAGCTTCTCTTTGAGGTGCTAAAGCAGAGGTCATGTTGGGGGTCCATACAAACTTGGATTTGGCGCCAGTTATGGCAAATAGGGGTGCAGTCAGGTATTAAATGGCTTACGTAGGCCACCATTCCTAAGAATGTGTGGAGTTCCAACTTGTCTTTGGGTGGTGGCATTTTGAAGATGGCCTGTATCTTCTGACTGTCAGGTTTAATGCCATCTTTTGAAACTATGTATCCTAAAAAAAAGCAGCTGCTTGCAGAAGAACTGGTTTATAGAGAGCTTGGCTAGCAGCTTTTGTTGTGCCAGGGTAGCAAAAACTGCCTCCAGGTCCTTGTGGTGCTTCTCTACCAAGAGGCTATAGAGAATAATACTGTCCAGGAGATCAAGTTGTTCTTGCCTATGTGAGGGGCAAACACCTTGTTCATGAAGGTTTCAATGGTTGATGGGGCTTTTATCATACCAAAATTGATCACTACACACTCTTATGAGCTGTACTTAGTGTGAAAGGCTGTTTTAGGGATATCTTCCTCCTTGATACAAATCTGATTGTAGCCTGCAGTTAGATCAATCTTGAAGAAGACTGTGGCGCCGTCCAGGGCATCAAAGAGGACATCAATAAGCAGCAGCGGGTAAAATATTTTGATGGTAACTTCATTAAGGCCCAATAATCTGTGACTAGGCGCAGGGTGCCATCCTTCTTGACCACAAAGAATACAGCAGCCCCAAAAGGAGATTGTGAGGGGCGGATAAGTCCTTTCTTCAAGGCCTCTTTGAGGTAGGTACGTAGGGTGTTGTCTTTGTTTGGGGTCAGGCAATAGATGGGTTTTGCCTTAGGTACAGCTCCCTTGAGTTGGATGGAGTGTTGGATATGCTTTTTGAGAGGCACCCAGGTAGAACCTCCTTGAAGATTTCTGGATGACAGGCTACAATTTTGCAATCTTGAGGAGTAGTGGTATCCTGATAGTCTTTGAAATGTATGATCTTTTACTGGCAGGAGTCCCAGTCAATTGCCTTGAGGTTCTCTGTTTTGTCCAGGGTCTCTGTGATGCGTACAAAGATGTAGTCATGTAAGAGCTGTTCCACTGAGTCAGGATAGATCTGGTGATTGACACCTTTGCGTTTGATGGTCAATACCAAGGTTGCCCAGTCTATGTGGGGGTTGTTCTTTTGCAGCCAGTTCAGACCCAGTACAATGTCAAACTAGGAAATTCAATGACGGGGCCTTGGATGGTAGAGTGTAGTTCTCAAGCATGACAGAGAAGGGGGAAGTTTCCTTTGTCACAGCAATGTAGTACTTGTCAGCCAGGACCACATTTTTAATCTACAAAGAATTAGTGGCCAGCTTGAACTTATCCACAAAGCTACTGTTGACTAGGGTTTGGTCTGCGCCCAAGTCCAGGAGTGCCAAGCCTGTGTAACTGCAAAAGCGGAAATGATAAGACATCAGTTTATTGGGGTGTCTGACAATGGTGTAAAGTATGGGTCCTCTGAGGGTACTTGGATCATTGGACACTGGTTCACGTCCTTGGGTTGGTATTCATCATTGGGCAAGTCAGGAGTTGTGCACGGAGAGTTTGGCTTGTTTAATGCTCTGCCTGGGCTTTTCTCTTATCTTGGTTGCCTTGTGTGGCAGTGATACAGAAATGGGTATGGTTTGACTGGCTGCTGTTTCCATTTTCATATCCATTTGAACCCAGGGGTTTGTGGTTGGTGTTATTCCTGTTGCCTCCAGGGGGTGGTCAAGAGGAGCGCCCGCCGGGATGGGAGTCTTTGGGTCTTTCTTGTTTCCCATTTTGTGCCTTATGAAGTGTGTTGGAGGTTTGCTCTGCTTTCTCTGCTTCACAGCACAAGATTTGCAGGTTGGTCACCTGGTCCAGTTTCATGTGTCTCATCACATGCAACTTGAGGGTGCTGTAGTACATGAGGTGTGTGGCTGGGGTGTCAAAGGACATGTTGGAGGGGGCACGTAGTCAGAGTTCCTTGTAGGTGCAGGTGAATTCCTTTACAGTGCCAGTCTGAGTTAGGTTCTTTACTTGGCATATGATCATGAGTGTAGTGTCTTTAAGCACAAATCTTGCCAAGAAGTCTTTTTGAAGGTATCCCAATCCTTCTCAGTGTGTTTTTCATGCCAATTATTGTACCAGGTCCAGCATCATGAGTCAGTTGGATGGAGATCTCTGTGATCCAGAATCTCTGTGGGAATTCCATTTGGGCCAGTTTTCTTTGGGCCAATTGGATCCATGCAGTGGCATTGTTGTTGTTGGCCCAGGCAAAGGATTCCAGGGTAGCACTTCAAAGTCTTTGGGCTACGTAGGCTGCCATGGTGTTTTCATTAGTTTCACAAGGCATAGCGGAGGGAGTCTGGAAGAAACCTTGTGCTGACAGGGCATTGAACGCATAGAGTGATATCACCATGTTCTTGTAGAGGAAAAACCTATCAGGTATCTCAGAGCCAGGTGTGTATAGTGTCCAGTCTGCTGGGAGGCCAGACATGATTCTATCAAGGATTTGTTGGCCGCAGCAATTACAGGCAATAAGCAGAATTTTGCAAGATAAGGTAGGATGGGGAACCTACCTGTGCTACAAATGCTGTAGCTGTGCTGTTTTATCAGAGTTATAAGGGGGAAATATTTAGAAACTAGATAATATCCTTTATTGAAAGATATTGATTATACAGTTAATGCAAGTCATTGATAACAGGAACATAATTGTGTAGATCCAAAGGTAGGATGGTGAAGGGGGTGGCTTGATCCTAGTAATGAGTTAAGTGCCAAAATGAGGTATCCACCGTAAAGGATTATCATTTGTTTGTGTTGTTAAATTTGGAAATTTAAGTTGACTTCCTAGTCTGGCTTTGAGTGGCAGGATAATCAGATTGTGAGTTGCAAACCTGCTTACTCAGAACCAGGCTGGCGTGTTGAGCCTGCTGTTTTGACACTATTGTTAGATACCAGGGCCAATCAAACAATGATTGACAAGGTGTTTGCTGACTCCCAATAATTAGACCAAGAGCCAAGCATATTCAAGGCAGTACAAGTAGCTTATTCCCGCAGAGTTGAAATTACCCATGAGACAGTACCCTTCTCTGTGAGAATGGGGAGCATTCAGCTTAAGCTCTCTGGATCAATCATGGCAGGGCTCAGCCACAACGTAATTTCTGGCCTTAACTGACTTTGTCACAACTGTCCCTACATCAACTGGAATTTATCTGTAATCACTCTTAATAGATACAAGGTGGGCTTTCAGATATATCCTGTCAAGATAAGCAAGTTACTTCACAATACTGTGTTTGTCAGAATAATAGAAACAGGCTTGTATGATTTCAGGGGGGAAACTAGACTTTAATCAATATCAGTCAGAATTATCCACGCTGAATTATCTGTGGCCCCTCTCTTGATCACTCCACCTCCACCAGCACTTGCCCCCCCCCCTCAAGGAATATAAGGACGTTTTCAGTAAAACACTGGACCAATTACCTCCTCCCCAAGAGATCCAGCATGCTTTACAACTACAAGGGTCACTACCCAAAGCACATCCCCTCTATTGCCTGACACCAAAAGAAGATCTGACCCTCCTCCAGCACCTTGTGAATGCACCCAACAAGGGCTTTATCTGCCCCTTGCTTTCACCAAACGGGGCTGCTGTCTTCTTTTTAGCCAAGAAGTATGGGTCCCTTTGCTTGGTCACAGATTACTGCACCTTAAATGAGGTGACTTTTAAGAATAAAAACCCCTGCTGTTGATTGACAACCTGTTTGACACGCTTGCAGGGGCAAAGGTCTTTAGTAAGATTGATATCACCACAGGATACAACCAGGTCCGCATTGCATCAGGTTATGAGGCAAAAACTGCCTTCTGCACATGCTACTGGTTGTTTGAGTATCAGGCCATGAACTTTGAAATGACCAATGCTCCTTCCACCTTTGCCATGTTGATGAACAAAGCATTTGAGGAATTGATTTGGAATTTTGTTGCTGTGTACTTTGACAACCTTATTGTCTTCAGTCAAGATCAAACCACGCACCTCCAACACCTCTGTGCTGTCCTCAACACTCTTTAAAAGAACCAGTTGAAGGCTAAGCCCTCCAATTGTGAATTCCTCAAGTTGAAGCTCTTGTTCCTTGGGCACATCATCTCTATCCAGGTAATAAATTCTAACCCAGCCAAAATTAAGGCAATTGCCAGCATGCTGCCCCCACTGATGTGGGCCAGGTGCAGACATTCCTAGGCATGGTTGCCTACGTACAAAATTTATTCCCAATTGTGGGAAATTAATTGTACCCCTCACTGAGCTCCTGAACACTAAACAGCGCTTCCACTGGACTCCTTCAAGAGATCAAGCCTTTGAGGCATTGAAGCAAAGACTTACAACTGTGCCTGTATCACAATTTCCCAATTGGAACTGCCAATACAAACTCAAGACTGATGCCTCTGACAGAGCCATAGGGGGTGTGCTACAGGTAGAAACTGATGAGAGCACCTTCCTCCCCATGTCATATGAGTCCATGAAGCTCACTGACTCAGAAAATATTACCCAATATATGACAAAGAATTATCAACAACTGTGCACTGCATTGAGAAATGGTGTTGTTACCTGGAAGGAGCCACCTTTCCACCCTGAATCCTGACAGACCACAAGTTCCTCCAGTACTTCAACACACAGTCCCACTTGACACGCCACCAGACAGGCTAGGTTGAGTGTCTATCCCCATACCAGCTGCACATTGAGTACAAACCTGGGAAGTAACTTGTCACAGCTGGTGCCCTCTCAAGGCTCTACGTAGCCTCCATCACTGGGGATGACAGCTTGGACCCATATTGGTTCATGATTTATTTCTGTCCTGAAGCAATCTGTTATGAAGGCCTTAATTTGGTAAATATCTCCAAGCTAAAGGACAACAAAAGTCAGTTCACCACCAATGCTGGCAACGTCTGCCACCGGGCAGAGACAGGTGAAAGGACGCCCTACATTCCCACCACACAACAGGGGAATACCATACCACACTACCACTGCACCTTGGGTCAGATCAGAGGCCACAACCTCTTTGAGATCATGAAGCATAAGGTTTTGTGACTACTTATGCATCAAGACATATTGGCCCTTTTCAAAACATGTGTGCTGTGCAAAAAAAACTGTCTAAACCTGCATCCCCCAAGTCTGTCCTGCTCATTAAGGCCATGGAACCCTTTGAGCAGTGGGCCCTTGATATTGTTAGATCCCTCCTCAAAGACCAAATTGGGAAGAAGTACATTATTACTGCCATCAACTACCTCACCTGCTGGCCAGTTGCATGAGCAACTATTAGTCACACTGCCACTACAATCACCTGCTTCATTGGCAAGAAAATTGTGGCTTGCTTTGGGCAACCCAAACGTCTCATCACAGATGGTGGGCATGAGCTTTTTGGAAATGTCATGAAGGTGTACTGTGCCAAGAATGCCCTCCAATGAATAGTTACAACCCCATATCATTCACAAGCCAATGGACGTGTAGAGCAATTGAATGGCTCACTGGTCCAACTGATTGCCAAGCTCTCACAGGAGCATCCCAACACCACGTGGACTGAACATCTGCCTACTGCTCTACTCATCTTACAAGCAAGAATCAACAGAGGCACCAGGTTCAACCCCAGCGCCCTGGCATTTGGGACACCTGACAGCTTGACAGGAGTAGAACAAGGAAAGTTACAATCCACAGTTCCCAGAAAACCCCCCTTGTTGACAGCTCCATCCCTGAGCCAGTGGCGTGTCAAGGCCCAGGAAATTAAACACAAACAAATTGAGGGAGGGACAAAACACCTTGAGGCCAGATATGCTGTAGGTGACCCCGTCTATGCCCTCAACCCAAATTCCGCAAAATTAGAACCCAGCCACCTGAGGCCCTTCAAGATAGTGCAGTTTATGAAAACCACACCTACCAACTCAAAGATGCCCAGGGAAACACCAAGAAACTCCCCCATGATTGCTTGCGCCCCTGCTGTACCATCCTCACACAAAAGTTGTTTGTGCGGACCTTCTCAGATCTCCCGCAACCTCTGATCCTGGTGTCTAATGACAAGCAGGGGGCAAGGGGGTGTTGCAACTGAGTCTCCCTCCTTGCTTTCTAATGTATCTTACAATACACAGGGGGCGCTTGAAGAGTTGCCCCTTGACGTATCTAACAATATGGACCTATCCAAAGGCAGTATCAAACTGTGGGCACTTTCTCCCAATTAGGAGCGCTACCTATTTGACCTTTTGATCCCCGCACAAGTTATTCTCTGGCTCCAAACCTTACATGGAACATGCCACTATGCCACCCCCTGTGGCCTTGTATCTTTCTCCATATAATCACTGTATTTCTATCTGTTTTGGCAATAGCTGCCTGTCTCTGAACCTAACCCATAGTCATTTCAATAACTTTGCTAGAGTATGATTAAATCAGTAATTGAGGAATCCACCCAATCTTCTTGATCTGATAGGGCTTAAAGTGTGAACAGGATATTACATTGGCATCAGGCTGATCCATTAATTTCCTATGGCTTTTTTATATGATCTAATCTGTGACAATTATAAAATAACTTTGCTTATGCTGTATGATTGGCGCTGACAGTCTATAAAATGGTAGAGATCTAAGAGTAGGGGATCATGTTGATTTCTTTAGAGTAGGCCTATCTTTATCATGCATATCAGGTACATGTTGGAAAATCTAGCTTTAAATTTTTAGTTTTTTAAGGATGGTATCTATAGTTTGTACAGAGATGTTGTGACGCCTGTTTCTATAGTGGTTGGTGGGATAGCCATCTTGTGCTAAGATGTGATATATTTTATGTCTATTTTATAAATAAATTACGCTTTTTATACTTTTTAAGCCATGTAGTTACAATAAATCGAATTCAAAGAAAATAAAAGTCTCTGGTTTTCATTGTACAAAGGGAAATGTCCCTTTTTGGAAATAACTTAATCCCCATGGAATTAAACTCGATGTTCAGCTGATTACCATACAGATTCCATTCCTTCTGCACGATTCTTCTTAAGATCCAGGTGGAGGGGAACTTTGATTTTCGTTCCAGACAAACATCTTTTCAGCCACTCTGTATTAAATGGAGCTATAAATATAGAGCTTGTTGCTCACTTTTTTAAGAAAGGCCCATTTAGCCCAGTTGATATATCTAATTCATAGTCTAGTATATTAAACTTAGCATGAATTTATTTAGAGCTCTAGCAGCTGTTTTAAACATAATTTCTGCTATATCTGCGTGTTCTGTAATACTTCTGGTAGTTGCGACTAGTAAGTTTATCATGGATGTGGTTCTAATGTGCAAGGACGCTATGACAAGAGCTTGATGAACCGAGTGTCGATACGTTTGCAAACAGGGATAGCAATTTTGGACTTGTTTAAGCATATCCTCACTTGTCTCAACAATAGAATGGAGGACTCTACTTTTTGCACTGCTATTGGGTTCTTTGCAGTACTTTCCAATCAAATCTACATGTTCCTTAACATTTCAATTGCATTGAACCTCCATCTGATAATCCTTTTGTGCCTAAAACCTAGACGCCAGTGGGAGGCTTATTATTGGTGCCTCTCACTGGGAGCTCCTATAATCCTCAACCTTCCCCTTCTCGGTAACCATTTCACTTTTCTTCTAATAGCTTTAGCAGCAGGCATTTTTGGCAAGAGTGCTGGCAACTTTTGTTTTATAAGGAACGGAACCAAGTTCAATGAGATCCTGGAAGTAGTATACATAAGCGGAGTAGGTACAGTGACAATTATGTATTGTGCTATTGTTTCAGTTGCCGTCATTTTAAAGATGAAGAAGAAGCTTTCTTTCAAAGCTTTAGACATCCCTCTTAACTGCAGCGAGACATCCAAACCATCTTCGGATGTAAGCCTTGGAACCTTGATCAAGAGAACCTGTCTCTATCCATTCACGTGCTTTGTTTGCTACTTCAGCAACAACATCATGCTTGTTTACTACTGCATTTCTAGCTCTACTCCCGTCTGGCTCCAAACCATGGCTATCTTGGGCTTCAGTTCACGCGGAATGTTTCATCTTTTCGCCTTTCTTGGGGACCCAATAGTTTTCAACGCTCTACCATGCATTTTTAAATCAAAGTACTCGGAAGCTTCTCAGAACAGCCATCTTCAAAAGGCAACTCCCGAATATATTGTCTCATTCGATTCCTTGGAAAGTGCAACCCTTGACGAAACGAGCAGAATGGTTAATGGGTTCCAGCACTATATTTAATAAATGGTCTTAGCTATCCCTTAAGCTTTTAAACGCATTGCTTATAATTCAAGTACTTAGGAGTTAATTTTAATAGCTTTTCAAATAAATTAGAAATGAAATGTTTGTCTTTGTTTAATTTTCATGCAAGTATAGAGTACCGAATTCTATTTCAAAGCTTTAATTACAAAGATACCCTTTAACAGATATCTTTGTTCGCCTTTTCATGAAGCTTTTGATAAAAACTGAAGCCTTCCGTCCAAACTTTTCCTCAATCAACCGAGAAGCCAGTGGGCTCCACATCGTTCACAGCATTGATATAAATACCAAGCTAAACCACTTCTTGAATGGATGCGATTAAAACTACGTCTCTGGAGATGGGGCTAATTCTTATAGCTACTCAACAACCCCTGGAGTAGGGCTGATCACCTCTGGTTCCAGGTCAGCTTGATCTTTTAGAAAATCTCAGGTTGGATAACGCATCAGTGGTCAAAAAGATGTAGTTCTAGAGCTGGTAATATAAGTAATAAAATTAGATAGGTTGTAGCTCTGTTACACAGCTACATGTGTCATGAATTTGAATTCACTAGGGGCTCAATTGAACTAGTGTCTGATTGCCTGCAAATCAATGAGTACGAAGGTGACTCTTTGCTTTTGATCTAATGTGATCCATATAGCCAAATGTAGATTGGCATCAATAACCGAGGCTTCGGGATCCTTGGTAGTCTACTGCCACTTGAAACACTTCCACTAAGACACTAGGATAAACAACCTAGTATAATTCTAAAGTATTCTACCAACAAAATTAATTTTATCATGGCTCATTAAGTTTGACATTGAATCTTCACTACTTGTCTTTCAATAGCTAGTACGATCATTTTTCATAGAATCAAATCAAGCAGGCTTAAAACCAGATCCTCAAGTCTTACATGTTTAATACTGCTTCCCAATTTTTTGTTATTTCAAGCAACAAAGCACAACTTGACAACATAGATACCCAATCAAAATCATAAACACCGCTCTAGGGTGTAATAATATAGTAACAAATCACAAATATCGGAGATTTCTCTTCAAGAGATCAACCGACCAGCAGCATTGATGCCTGCCAGGTGATGCTTAAGCTCAAAAACAGCTAAAAACTGGAAATGTAGTTAAACCAAGCTGTAGAACATAAGGATTGGTTTATTATCAAGAGAAATAAAATGTTAAGAAAAAAATTAAACCCTCTTTTATTGGACATTGTGCTAATATAAATTTGTTGTAACTCAGTCAAATCTGTGATAGTATTGTTACAACTGAACCAATAATAGTTCAGTATTTATGTTGGGGAAGACAACAGTCCAGATAGAAAGGACAATGATAGATATAAAATGCAATTTTAGGAACAATATGGTTGATATCCTATATTTAGGTGCCATAATTACCAGGAGTGGCATGTTTCATGTAATATTCTGGCTGAGAATAACCTGTGCGGGGATAAGTGATGTTGAATTGGCAGCACTCCTAATTAGAAGATAGTGCCTGTAATTTGACATTGTCCTCAGATTAGTCCATACTGTTGCAACTAAACCAATTAGAGTTCAGTATTTGATTGTTAAAGACAATAGTCCAATAGAAAGGACAAGAATGAATAGAATAAGGTATTGTTTATTGTAGAATATTGTGATTAGTATACAATATGGGGAAAGCTACAGGGCCACAGGGGGTGGCATAGGGGCATGTTCCATGTAAGGTTTGAAGCTGAGGAATAACTTGTGCAAGAATCAGCAGGTTGAATTAGCAGCACTCCTAATTAGGAGAAAGTGCCCACAATTCAAAATTGCCATCAGATTAGTTCATGTTGCTAGATACGTCAAGGGGCAACTTATCAAGCGCCCTCTGTGTATTGTAAGAAACGTTGGCAGGCAAGTCTGGAAACTTGGTTGCAGAACCCCCTTGCCCCCTGCTTGTTGTCAGACACCAGGATTGGAGTCTGCAGAAGATCTGGGAAGGTCTGCACAAACAAATTTTGTGTGTGGATGGCACAGTAGGGGTGCAAGCAATTGTGGTGAAGCTTCTTAGTGTTTCATTGAGCATCTTCAAGTTGGTAGGTGTGGTTGTCACAGTCTGGACCTGGGATGGCTTGGCAACAACTCCTTCTTGGCTTTCATTTGTTTCTTGTTTCCTGGTCATATACTGTCTTAGATAGCAATCTGAGGTCAAAAATAAAAGCATACAAGATGCCCCTATAATCAAAGAAGAATAGGGGCCCAGGGTTACAAGTTTTTTCATGGTTGATATACTATCATGGCCCATACCAGAGTCCGGCTAGACTCCCACAGGGGAGGTGGGCTGGGCCTGGAAGACCAAGTACACAATAGGCGCAATTCTGACCAGATAGTTGATTGCAGTAGCTAGGGAACGCCAACTCCCAGTATGGGGCACAACCTGATCAGCCAGTCCCAATACTATGATATAGACAATCCCCAACTTACTTAAGTCCTGAGCAGGAGGCACAGTTGGCAGGGGGGGTAGGAGGAATCTCTAGCATGGAGGGCAAAATGATCACTCTTGGTGGCCAGGAGGGAGCAGATATGTGGGTGGCAAAGTGTAGTGGAGTTATGAATAAATGCAAACATAATAGTTATATTGGTGCAAAAGTAGATAGTTCTTGCAAGAAAATAATGAATTCTGAGCATTAAATTGTTTAATTTGAAGATTTCAACAGTGAGGAGGGCTTCTTCTCCTCACTACTTATACTTACTGGCAATTTTGTGGCCTTTTGAGCCACCAGAAAACTGATGGCATTAATTTCAGTTGAACTGACAATTTTCACTAAAAATTGCATACTTGGGCCAAGGGGTGGAAGTTCATTGGTTGCTATAACATGAACCTTTCTTGAACTGCAGCATGATGATGTGCCACAGTTATTAATAGATCCTGCAAGTAAGAGATTGCGCAATTAAACAATTGCACTCCCAATGTATCATTTCCTGATAGTTGAGAGGCCCAAATTCAATAATAGAATTAAAGCCAGGGATTTGAGGCTTGTATGCCTCTCAAATTCCAGGCCATTTATTAATTGAAAGTGAGGTTTTCCCACTCTGGGAGATACTTGGTAGGGGTTTTTAAGCTGTGGGTGCTTTTGCCTTTAGGAAGGCCAGCTGACTGTCCAGGGCATTCTGAGCTCTGAAATTATCCCCTACCATAGTTGAGCTTGCAGAGAACAACTCTTTATCCCAAGACTTGTATTCCTTCAGCAGGGTAGCAGAATTCCCCAGGTTGGATTCTGGTTCCCAAGTATTCTCTTTATTTGGGTACCCTTTCCATTTGACCAGGAAGTGAGCTTTTTAGTATTAGAGTTTTTGTCCCAGGATGGCTTCAACCTTGTGTTCTGTGAAGCTTCCTACTTTAATGGGTGGGGGACCATTCTCACTATCTGGTGCAGGAGAGAAGGTCCTTTCTTTTTTGATAACAGGTAGCAGTGGAATATGTTGTGAATCTTTCATCCAGGGGCAGTTCTAGTTTGTAGGCTACAGTACCAGTGTGTTGTAAGACCTTGTAGGGACCTGTTTGTTGGCGGTTCAAGCTAGCACAAGAGGTGTTGGTCTTGATGTTCTTTGTGCTGAGGTACACAAGGTCTACTACTTTGATTAGGGGCCAGGGCTTTGTTTCTTGTTGGCAAAGTCCTTATATACTTATACTGCTCTTTTCAGGTTATGGGCACTTTCTTCTTGGCACATGTGGATGTTGCTAACCCAGTCTTGTCCTTCTGAGTTGTCAGCTTCCTCTGTGGGGGGCATCCCATGTGGGGTTGAATCCATAGTTGGCTTTGAAAGGGGAAATACCAGTGGAGCTGTGGTCTTTGTTGTTGTACGCAAACTGAGCCATTGGTAGGTATGTTACCTAGTTGTTCTATTACAAGTTAACGTAGCATTGTAAGTACTGTTTGAGGACCTGGTTTACTCTCTTGGTTTGTACATTGCTCTGAGGGTGATATGCTGTAGACAGCAATCTTTTTATTCCCAAGTCTTTTAGGATTTGGGCCTAAACTTGGAGGTAAATTGTGAGCCTCTGTCTAAGATCACTTCTTCTGGGAGTCCATGGTTCATGAATACTCAGTTCTGGAATAGAGTGGCAGTTTTCTTTTGCTGTTACTTTGGTCATTTTTGGAATGAAGTGAGCCATCTTGGTGAAAAAATTGACAATTACAAAGATAGCATTGAATCCTTTTGAATTAGATAGCTCCATAATGTAGTCCATGGAAACTGACTTCCAAGGGCCTTCTACAATCTGAAGAGGTTGTATTAATCCTTCTGGCTTTCTTTGCTTAGGCTTGGTATGCTCATATGTCTCACAATCACTGAGGTATTCTTCAATTTCTGGCTTCATCCTGGGCCACATTTAGGTTCTCTGGACTCCTTTGAGTGTCTTTGTACGCCCAGGGTGTCCTGACATGGAAGAGTTGTGATATTCTTTCAGTATCTCTAAGCACAGTGGACCCTCTGGTATGTAGGTGTGTCTGTGTAGCTGCAGGGTGTTTCCATGTAGGGAGTAACCAGTTTGGTAGTATTGACTGTTGATATCTTTCTTTAAATCTTCCATTATGGAGATGCAGTGCTGGTCTAGGGTCTGAGGTAGTTGGATTTCTTCTCTTCTACTGGCTAGTCCCAGGAATAGGAGCATTGGCTCAATCATGTTTGGGGACAGCAAGGATTTAGTGTTGAATTCTTCAATCTCTTTGGCGCTAGGAAAAAGGTTGGCTCTTTGGCTTAGGGCATCAGGTAAAATGTTGATCTTGCCAGGCTCTTGGCTTATTAATAAGTTGTAATCTACTAGGAATAGGGCCCATCTAGCTTGGCGCAGATTCAGTTGTTGTGGTTTAAAGAAGTATATCAGGTTCTTGTGGTCAGTCAAGATTATCACTGGGTGGTTGGCGTCACATAAGTATCTTCTCTAATGTTTCAAGGACAGGATGATAGCAAGTATCTCTTTATTGTAGATGGGTTAGTTCAACTCAAGCGGAGTGAACTTCCTTGAGTAGTAAGCCACAGGGTGCAACTTACTATCATTCCCCTCCTGAAGCAACACCCCCTAATGCAAAGTTAGAGGTGTCTGTTTCAACAATGAAGGGTTTATTGTAAACTGACATTGCCAAGACAGGGGCAGAAACAAAGGCATTCTTTAGTGACACAAAGGCAGATTTGGCAACATCATCCCACACAAAGGGGTGCTTTTCAGAGGTAAGGCGGGTCAAGGGCAAGCATAATGAAGAAAAAATTTGGACAAATTCCTAACAGAAGTTTGCCAAGCCAAGGAATCTTCTGACCTTCTTGTGGTTGTTATGTTTGGGCCAAGATGTCACAGCCTCTATTTTATTGGGTGTCATTGTAAAACCCATTCAGTACATTGTACCCCTTTAACTCTACTTCCTCTTGGAAGAACTCACATTTCTGGAGTTTAATAAAGATTCTGTGTTCCTTGAAGCGTTGTAGGACAACTTGAAGGTGTTCAACATGTTCCTCAGGGGTGCAACTATGAATGAGGATGTCATCTAAGTAGGCTACACAACACTGATCCTTGAGTCCTCCCAAGACCATGTCCACCATGGTTTGAAAGGTGCTGGGCATGTTACACAGACCAAACAGCATAACCAAGTATTCAAAGAGGCCTTGCCTAGTCTTGAAGGCAGCCTTTCATTTGTTGCCAGGCCTGATCCAGATCTGGTTAAAGGCATCTCTCAAATCAATCTTTGAGAAGACGCCAGCTCCTGAAAGCTGGTCTGAGAGGTCTTCAACATTGGGTATGGGTTATCTGTTTTTCCCTGTGATGCTGTTTAGGTCCTGGTAACTGACACAAGGACGTAAGTTGCTGCCCTTCTTTTTAACAAACAGTAAAGGGGACAAACAAGGAGATTTGGAGACACTTATATATCCCTTCTTCAACATCTTGTCCAAGTACTCTCTTAAGGCAGCTTGTTCCTTTATGTTAAAACTATAGACAGGCCCATGCTTAGGTTGGGTTCCAGGGAGGAGGTCAATGGCGAGGTCAAACTGACTGTGTTTAGGCAAGACAGTGGCTTCTTCTTCTGAGAAGACGGACTCCCAAGGCTTCAAATATTTTAGGATCTCAGCATTGCAGGATTCCATGGTCATGTTGTTTAACTCAGGGGTCTGCTAGGGGTTCAGACAGGGGACCTCTAAGGTTTGTCTCTCATGAGTGACAGTCACTTAATGGTTCTTATAGTGCAAGTTCAATCAGTGATCAACCCACCATTCAAAACCTATCACTCCAGGTTTGGGGAGCTTCTCCATGATGTAGAATCTGGTGGGCAGGAGTCTCCCATTTAAATTCAGGGAGACAGACTCTTTGCATTTTTGGGAAAGGTCTATTTTCTTGTTGCCCAAGGTCACCAGTTGGGATATTCCCTAGATTGGTACACCAAGTTTCTCACCTAGACTATGTTCCCTGTAATTGAGGGTTGCCCCACAGTCTAGGAGGGCCAAAGTGCTCACCTCATGGTCATGATAACATAAAGTAGTGTCAATGATAGGATAAGACCGGTAAGCGTTGTTTATTGCTAAAATGGTGGCTCCTTGGGTTCTGTTGGAGCAGCTAGTGCAGTCCTTGGATAAGTGGCCACTCTGGTAGCAATAAAAGCATATTCCACTTCTGATATGATATTGGTACTCCTCAGGGGTCATGTTCAAACAGGGCCTACTTACACCAGGGGTTTGGTTGCTCCAGGGCTGACCAGCGTGATATCCTTATGGTTGGCTGAAGTCCATGCCTCTGGAAATAGCCAGGAGCTTGTCTTTGGGAAGGTTGCATCTGTGGTGTCTCATTAGGCTGGTGTGGTGTGGGTTCAGACTGTTTCTGAAGTGCAATCCTGATATGTTGTCAGTAATCTTGGCAGCCTCTTCCAGGCGTAGGAATCTTTGTATTTAGGGCAACAGATTGTCCCTTCCTTGGGTCAGGCAAATGAGCCCCATGTAGGCTTGAATCTTGGCTCCAGCAGGGGTGGTTGAAGAGTTCATTCTCTACAGGAATTGGCCGTAGGAGAGTATGAGATCCAGGTCTTCCTCTAGGATGGTAAAGAAATTTTCTCTAGCGTCATCCTTCAGTTGGCAGCCACCATCATAACCTTCCAAGCTTTGTCTCTGAATCTCTTGGGGTGGGCACGGAACAGGGAATTTATCATGACCATTCCTTTTCTAAAACCAGCCAAATCCATTTTTGGCAGGTCAGGAAAGTTTGTAGGGGCAGCAGCATTTTGGTTTGAAGTGGAGATTGTCACAGTCTGGACCTGGAATGACTTGGCAACAACTCCTTCTTGGCTTTCATTTATTTCTTGTTTCTTGGTCATATACTTCTTAGGTAGTAAGCTTGTTGTGTTCTGAGGCGCGGCACAGACACACAACGGGAAACCCTAACCTTAGGATTGGATTTGTACTAAGCCTTGGTTAGATGACAGGGAAGGCTATGTGTTTACCTTGCGGCCCTGGAAGAATAATCTCTACTAGTTGTGGCTAGAGAGAGGCGTGGAAGTACTGGAAGACACAAAGACAAAAATGTGAATAGAACTTAGATTTTATTGGTGAATACAAATTGGAACATATAGTGGTTAAGAATACCACAAAACACTACCAGGACAGTAGAATCACTTGCCATTAGCATGAGTGGGGCAAGTGAGTTGCGCAGGATCAAGAAACCAAACAATTGAACTTCCTGATTCAGGCATCAACTCATTTTGAGAGGCAAAAGCAAAAGCAAGAGATTCATCTTTTAAATGGCACACCAAAGGCGAAATTGAAACATGGTGAATAGCAGTATTCACAACATTGCCCTCCTCTAGATTGGCCTTAGGGGGGTGGTATTTACAAAGGAACTTTGAGTGCACTAGAGCAAAAGGACAGCCACTGGAGAGGAGCTTTACAGTGTATTTGGACCCTAGTTTAAAGGTCACTTCTAAAGGGCTAATCCACAGAGAGTCCAACTTATGTGTTCAACCACCTACTCTGTGTTGGTAGTAAAGTACATGGTCACCAACATCGAATTCAGGCAGGGGGGAGTGTCCAGCATTATTGGGAGAAATCTCAAGCATCTTAGTCTTGTATGCAGAAGTGTAGGCAGTGGCCAGTATATCAATTATGTGGTTGACTAGATCCTTTATGTGGTCATCAAGATTCATGGCCTTATCAGAGGTAAGCAGGGGGGCCCCAAGAGCAATGGGGTAGTAGCCTCTTGCCCATACAGCATAGTGAAAGGGGAGTATCCAGTGACACAATTTTTGCTAAGGCGGTATGCAAAGAGAGCGGCAGGTAAGTATAGGTCCCAGTTGGCAGCATCAGAGTAAGTGAGCTTCCTCATGATAGAGACCAGTATTTAATTTGCACGCTCAACTGCCCCATTGGTAGAAGTATTGTAGGGGGCAGAGAAGGACTGGTGTGATCCCAAATCTTCGACAACAGAGGTTACCAGCTTGGCATTAAAGTTAGTCCCATTATCTGATAGCAATACTTGAAGACAGCCATGGCAGTAGAAAACATCTTGTAACAGGGAGGCAGCAGTTGTCTTAGCTGTGATGTATTTTGTAGGGCAAGCCTCTACCCACTTGCTGAAGTGATCAATAGCAATCAGAATAAAGCAACACCCAGAACGGGAGTGGGGGAGAGGACCTACTGCGTCAATGCTGACAGTGTGAAAGGAATGTTGCGGGGGAACTAATTTGAGCTTGTGGGCAGCAGCTCAAAGCCTCTGCAGCTAGCAGTTGTGGCAGCTAGCTATGATGTCTGGGATCCGCAGGCAAAGGTTCTCCCATAATTAATTCTTTTGAAGCCAGTCAAACGCTCTTGGTAATGCCTCCATATCCAGTCTCTTTATGAGCTTGCAACACCAACAAGAGGCAAAGACTGGGCTGTACATAAGGCAGATACTGGTCTTGTACCTTCTTTAAGAGCTGATTGTGGCATATGAGGGTATCTTTAGATAGCTTGGAAAAGGCCATTTGTACCTCTTCTGTCTCACTTTCCCAAGAAGAAGGGTACCCAATTAGTTTGTATAACCAATTAGCCTCTTCAGGATGCAAAGCAAGAATGGGCATTCTGGAGAGCCCATTAGCATTCTGGTGTTGAATCCCAGGGCAATGGAGCACAGTGAAGTTGTATCCTTGCAGACATAGAGCACATTTAGCTAGGAGCCCTTCAGGCTCCTTAAGCTGTTGTAACCACTTAAGCAAAGCGTGGTCAGTGACAACTGTGAAGTGGGTGCCATATATGTAGTGACAAAACTGCTTGACTTCATGCAACACAGCAAGACACTCCTTCTCTGTGACACTTTAGTTCTTCTCATGTTTGTTTAATACGCAGGAAGTGTAAGCCACAGGATGGTCTACACCCTTGTCATCTAATTGGGCCAGAATAGCCCCAATAGCAAGATTGCTAGCATTGGTGTACAGGATGAACTCCTTATCATAGTCAGGATACACTAGGATTGGCGCCTCTTTGAGTTTTTGCTTAAGGGTCTCAAAGGCTTGCTGCTGACTTGCAGTCCATTCAAAAGGGACATTACGTAACAGCTGGACTATAGGTTCACTAGTATTGAAAAAGTCAGGGATAAACTGTCTATAGTAGCCCATCATCCCTAGAAAGACTTGTACCTCTTGCAGGTTGGTGGACGGAAGCATTTTGTCAGTGGCTTCAACCATCTTAGTCATTGGGCAAATCCTGGTCTGGGTTACTTCATGGCCCAAGAATTCAAGACGTTCTTTTTAGAAGGCAGACTTGGAAGGTTTTAGCTTGAGGCCAGCTTCTCAAATCTTTATTAAAACCTCTTTGAGGTGAGCTAGGTGATTGGTGGAGGTAGCTCTGAAAACTGTAATATCATCTAAGTATACTAGGATGCATGACAGCTTCAAGTTGCGTAGGATGGCTTCCATGGCCCTTTGGAAGGTGGCCAGGGCATTGCAGAGTCCCTACGGCATGCAAGTAGGCTCAAACAGCCCTTCAGATGTAATGAGTGTGGCTTTTTGGCAATCCTTGGGTGATAGGTCAACCTGCCAGTATCCAGATGCCAGATCCATTGCGGAGAAAAACTTAGAGCCTCCAAGACGTCAGAGAGCATCATCATTATGTGGCAAGGGGTATGAGTCCTTCTTGGTCAAAGAGTTCAATCAGCAATAGTCCATCACAATACAATGACCCCCACCTTTCTTCTTTAATATGAGTAGCAGGGATGCCCAAGGACTTTGGGAATGTGCCAGCAGCCCAGCGTCCAACAGTTGTTTGAGCTCTTTAGATACCTGGGCGTCCTCTACACGGCTGTGGTCAAAAGGTTTAGCACAGAAGGGAGGAGCGTTACCAGTGTCAATCTGATGGATAACGCCTTTGGCTAACCCATAGTTGGTACTGTCCTTTGCAAAGATGTTGTAAAATTGGTCTAGCAAGTCTAGCAACTCTTTCTGTTGAACCAGGGACAGCTGTGGAAAGTCTTGCACAGTGAACAAGGATAGGACTTGGGGTTCATCCTCAGGTAGGTTAAAATCTTGGAATGTGCCAAAGGGATGAAGAGACAGGACATCAAGGGCGCTCAACAACTTGCCATATCCAACAACCATCCCCTTAGACACAGTCATGGGGAGAGCAGTCAGGTTGGCTACCAACAATTGAACAGGGTCCTTATGGGAGACATCTAGGATCCCAGGACAGAGATAAGGTTTGTTGTGTCCTAACAAGGGGGAGAGTACAACTCCAAGAAGGTCTGTTCAGGTAGTTCATATGATATCTGGGAGTCTAGGATGTCCTGGGAGCCAGGTGGGATGGTGACAGCAGACATAGCTAGGAGAGGGATCCCTTCAGACGCAGGACAAGCCATGGGTGGACATTTCATGTTTGAAGAGTGGGTGCAATATTTGAGGTTGAAAACCCCAGTGGGATATTCCAAGGCACATGTCTTGAGCCATTTCCTGGGAACTTTAACTGGCTCTTCAAAGATCAGAGGGACTTCATATCCCAGAATAGAGAGGTAACCATCTTTTAAATTTATTATCCCATTATATTCCCTAAGGAACTGGGTGCCAACTAAGAGATTTTAACTCTCGTTTTCCAAGACAACTGCTGGTGCAGCTAGGAGAAGCTTGCCAAACCGCATGGGTAGAGCAGAGTACGCCCCTATGGCGCGGGTCATAGACAGTCCAGCCGTGCCATACAACTGGTGATAATTAAGGTCAGGGGCAAGTTTGAGTTTCTTTACAAGCTTAGAGGAGACAACGTTGGCTGGCAAGCCAGTGTCTAGAACGGCCTTGATCTTCACTTTTTGAATGGATATCTCTACTCAAGTTGTAGTGCAACCAAAGGGTGGAAGGATATCCAAGATATCCTGAGCCTCGGCTAATTCCTTATCCCACTTCTCAACCATGCATCTTAATCCTGGGAACTCCTTATAAACAGTCTGGAGAGGGAGCAAAACAGATACATTCTTGAAGACAGCGTCAGCAACCTTGGCAGCTTCTTCTGATGACTCCACTAGCACAGGGGACCTCTTAGCCTGAGTGAGGTAAGGGCAAGAGACAATTTCTTTGGCTTCAGGCAAAGGCTTAGCGGTAGTTTTAGTCTTTCCTGAGCGCAATTTATAGGGGACTGCAATGGTTTCAGGAACAGCCAGAACAGAGTACCCATATGCATTGGTGTTGTCAGTATCAGAGTCATCCAGTTCAGAGTTTTCAGAGATATTGTGAAACAAGAGGAGGATAGGAGGAGCCTCATTATCAGCAGGCTTAGCATCAGATATAAAGGGAGGGATTGAAAGAGACTGGGAAGAATTGTCAACCAAGAGTGTCTCTGCCTCTAGGTTGACTGTTCTTTTCCCGCCTGCTCTTTTGGATCAGCCCCTTCAACCTGTGGGTTGGTGCAGACTTAAGAATGATGACCTATCTGACCACAGTTGTGGCAACCTTGGCGTCAAGGAGGATTTTGCAAGTTCATGGTAAGAATGCAAGGACCACGGGAAGATGAACCTGAGTTAGAAGTAGCTCAACCTTCTCTAACAACCGCACCAGAGTGGGTAAGGTGCATATCCTGCAACAGTGTCTTTATGCTCTTCATGGAGGAAAGCATAGCATTATGGGCTTTGAAGTGAAGGCACAGAAGTTGGTTAACTTTGAGGGCTTGAGCGCAAGCCATGTAGGCTTCATGGGCTGTCAACTGTCTGCTCGTTATCAGTTGCTGTCCTTCCATTTAGAATCTGGTCTACAAACTCAGCTAGCGTCTCTTTAGGCTTTAAAGCAATATGCATGAAGGCGTCCTTCTTTACTTCCAGGCTAAGGACACCACCAAACTTGTCAATCAGAAGCTGCTTCATATCTTCCCACGTCTCAATGGTGGGCAGCTCAGGCACCACCACCTCCTGGTAAGTCATATGTAGACAGGTCAGAATATGTTCTTTCTTAACTTTGTCTGAATCTCATCTCATAGCAGTTTCATAGATAGTTAGGAAAGCTGCAATGGTCAAGGTTTTGGGATCAAAGACTTGCTTAAAGGTAGGCTTTAAGTGTGCTTTGGGAGTTGGGCCACCATTGTTGCTATTGAGTACGTTTATACGCGGGGAAAACTCTGCCTTAGATTCAGAGGGGGACTGTCTAGCCCATAGCTGACAAACACTCTCTTCAAGGGTAGTCAGGGTCTCAAAAGTGTGGGCACCTATATTGACAGCTTGAGTGGTCTGTTGTGCAGTAGCATCTAAGCGTTGACCTTGGATGGTCACTATTGTGGATAGCTCAGCCAGTTGAGAAGTAAGGGATGGCCCTTTTGAGAGGCAAGGGGCAAACCAATCATTCACAGAGTCAATCACGCCATTCATCTCTTGTATGTCTCTATCCAGTTCAGTATGGTCCTGCTTCAATTGATCCACCTTTTTAGCTAGAGCAATTAGTTCCCTAGCACATTGGATTTGAGGAGCTCCTAATAAGCCAGGGCAGCATCCATCTTCATTGACAACCCCAACTGGACTAGCAGCAGTTGCCATCATTTCATGTATGGCGGCAAGTTCTTGCTGTAGCTCTGCAACTTGAGCAGTCAATTCAAGCACCTGGGGGTCAGGGTGAGAAGCCTCAGCAGGACATCCTTGACTGCAAGTAGTTGTATATAGCTCTCAAATAGTGTCCTATATTCTTTTCTCTTAATCTGCCAAATCATCAGAAGGGGGAGAGGGCGGAACATCTGGCTTGGGCGTAGCTAATTCATTCACTTGACTCTAGAGTTTGGCTATAGCAGCAGCGGTGGCAGCTCTTTCTTGATCAAACACCGCACTGAGTTCATTAAGGCTGTTAACAGCAAAGTCCGCTACCTGCTGTAGTTGCTCAAAGGAATACGTGCTGAATGCATTGAGCTGCTGCACAAGTTGTTCAAAGTCGGTGAGATAAGAGTTTAAGGTGGAATCTACTTGAGTTTGCTAGGGTTGTTCTAGCTGGTGAAACTTGTTTAGATGCTCTCTCACGTATTTGGGGATGGACAGGCGCATTTTTTTAATATAATTAACCAAACAGGTCTGGGAGGTAACAGAGTTGCGCTGATTGTCAGATACCAAGGAAAATAGGGAATGAATCCACTGTTGGTAGGCAGCAAACTGGTCCCAGTGATGAGTAACTGCTGCTTGTAGAGACGAGATTTCTTGGAAGTGGAGCTCCAACACCATTTGATGGTGGGCCAAGGCAGGCTGCACAAAGGACAATAGTAAGTGCTTAGCAGAGCCAGCCGCTGAGAGGAGATGTTGTGGAAATTGAGGAGCCACAATTAATTTGTAGTATTTGGCCCAACTGAACTGCAGCTGAAGGCAAGGGATGGCTCCTTCCCAGGCTATCCCAAGGGCTACTGACATGACTTGTTCTAAGTCAGGGGTATCCATGGGGTAAGCAACTAGGCAGGGACTGTTCCTGAGGTTCAGTACAGTAGGGACAATAGTCAGGTTGGAAATATCTTCCTCAGTAGGAGGGCTAGTAACTTCAGGTGAAGTTGGCTCTTGTATAGGCAGAGGCAAAGGACCTGAAAGCATGGATGCAAAAGGGATAACCAAGGGGCTTACAGCCCCTGTAGTGAGCACCATTTTTGTTGTGTTCTGAGGTGCAGCACAGACACACAACAGAAAATCTTAACCTTAAGATTAGATTTGTACTAAGTCTCAGTTAGATGACAGGAAAGGCTATGGGTTTACCTTGCGGCCCTGGAAGAATAATATCTACTAGTTGTGGCTAGAGAGAGGTGCAATAGTACATAAGACACAAAGACAAAAATGTGAATAGAACTTAGATTTTATTGGTGAATAGGAAAATGGAATATATAGTGGTTGGCAGTACCACAAAACACTACCAGGACAGTAGGATCACTTGCCACCAGCATGAGTGGGGCAAGTGAGTTGCGCAGGATCAAGAAACTGAACAATTGTACTTCCTTATTCAGTCATCAACTCATTTTGAGAGGCAAAAGCAAAAGCAAGAGATGTGTCTTTGAAATGGCCCACCAAAGGCAAAATCAAACCATGGTGAATAGCGGTATTCACAACAAAGCTGAGATCAAAAATAAAAAGCATACAAGATGCCCCTATAATCAAAGAAGAATAGGGGCCCAGGGTTACTAGTTTTGTTATGGTTGATATAATGTCATGGCCCATACCAGAGTCTGGCTGGACTCCCACAGGGGAGGTGGGCTGGTCCTGGAAGACCAAGTACACAATAGGCGCAATTCTAACCAGATAGTTGATTGCAGTAGCTAGGGAACGCCAACTCCCAGTATGGGGCACAACCTGATCAGCCAGTCCCAATACTGTGATATAGACAATCCCCAACTTACTGAAGTCCTGAGCAGGAGGCACAGTTGGCAGGGGGGAGTAGGAGGAATCTCTAGCATGGAGGGCAAAATGATCACTCTTGGTGGCCAGGAGGGAGCAGATATGTGGGTGGCAAAGTGTAGTGGAGTTATGAATAAATGCAAACATAATAGTTATATTGGTGCAAAAGTAGATAGTTCTTGCAAGAAAATAATGAATTCTGAGCATGAAATTGTTTAATTTGAAGATTTCAACAGTGAGGAGGGCTTCTTCTCCTCACTACTTATACTTACTGGCAATTTTGTGGCCTTTTGAGCCACCAGAAAACTGATGGCATTAATTTCAGTTGAACTGGCAATTTTCACTAAAAATTGCATACTTGGGCCAAGGGGTGGAAGTTCATTGGTTGCTATAACATGAACCTTTCTTGAACTGCAGCATGATGATGTGCCATAGTTATTAATAGATCCTGCAAGTAAGAGATTGCGCAATTGAACAATTGCACTCCCAATGTACCATTTCCCAATATTTGAGAGGCTCAAATTCAATAATAGAATTAAAGCCAGGGATTAAAGGCGTGTGTGCCTCTCAAATCCTGGGCCATTTGTTAGTTGAAAGGGGGGTTTTCTTGCTCTGGGAGATACTTGGTAGAGGTTCCCAAGATGTGGGGGCTTTTTCCTCTAGGAAGGCCAGCTGACTGTCCAGGGCATTCTGGGCCCTGACACATGTGTTCCAAAGGCCAAGGAGCTGAGGCTGAACCTGGTGCCCCTGTTGATTCTTGCTCATAAGATAAGTAGAGCAGTGGGCAAGTGTTCAGTCTATGCAGTGTTGGGGTGCTCCTGTGAGAGCTTGGCATTCAATTGGACCAGTGAACCATTCAATTGCTCTATGTGTTCATTGGCTTGCAGACAATAGGGAGTTGTGACTATTCTTTGGAGGGCATTCTTGGCGCATTTTCCTTCATGATATGTTCAACAAGCTTGGGGCCAACATCTGTGATGAGATTTTTGGGTCACCCAAAGCTGGCCACAATTTTCTTGTCAATAAAGAAGGTGATTGTGGTGGCAGTATAGTTTGTGTTTGCCCACACTACTGGCCAACAGGTGAAGTAATTGATGGTGGTGATGATATACTTCTTTCCCAGCCTGTCTTTGGGGAGAGGTCCAACAATATCAAGGGTCCACTTCTTGAAGGTTTTCATGGCTTTAATAGGCAGAATGGACTTGGGGGTGCAGGTTTAGACATGTTCTTTTTGGCAACAGTGGTGAAATCAACTGTAGGGGTGCAAAAGTGAGAATTCCAAAGTGAGAATGTAAAATTGGCCAAGTCAACAATTTTAAAATTTTGAAAATAAATTAAAGCAACTCATCGGGATTTAAAAATTATTATGGCCATATAAAATTCTTTTTATTCATTCTCTCAACTAAAAAAGCCAAGAAAAAGTGGTTGCTTTGTTATAGAAAGCCATTTCAAAAATTTAAAAATTGTTGACTTGGCCAATTTTAGATTCTCACTTTGGAATTCTCACTTTTACATCCCTACAGTTGATTTTGCCACTGTTGCCTTCTTTCACACAACACACATGTTTTGAGGAGATCCAAAATGTCTCAATGCATACACAGCCACCAAGCCTTATGTTTCATGATTTTGAAGAGGTTATGTCCTCTGATATGATCCAAGGTGTAGTGGTAATGTAGGATGATGTTGCCTTGTTGTGTGGTGGGAATATAAGGTATCTTTTCACCTGTCTCTGCCTGGCAGCAGACGTTGCCAGCATCAGTGGTGAACTGACTTTCATTGTCCTTCAGCTTGGAGATGGTTACTAAATTAAGGCCTTCATATTGGGTTGCCTCAGGGCGGAGATAAATCATTGGCCAATCTGGGTCCAAACCATTGTCCCCAGTGATGAATGCTACATAGAGCCTAGAGAGGGTGTCTGCCATGACGAGCTCCTTCACAGGCTTATACTCAATGCTCAGCTAATAGGGGGATAGACGCTTGACCCAGCCTGCTTGGCGGCGTGTCAAGTGGGACTGTGTGTTGAAGTACTGGGGCAACTTGTGATCTGTCAGGACGCAGGGTGGAAAGGTGGCCCCTTTCAGGTAACAGCACCACTTCTCAATGTAGTGCACAATTGCCGCTAATTCTTTATCACGTATTGGGTAAAATTGTTCTGAGTCAGTGAGCTTCCTGGATTTTTATGCCACAGGGAGAAAGACACCTTTGTCAGTTTCCACCCGTAACACACCCCCTATGGCCCTGTAAGAGATGTCAGTCTCAAGTTTGTACTGGTGGTTCCAATTGGGGAATTTGAATACTGGTGCAGTTGTAAGTCTCTGCTTCAACGTCTCAAAGGCTTGATCTCTGGTAGGGGTCCAGTGGAAGCGCTGTTTAGTGTTCAGGAGCTCAGTGAGGGGTACAATTAATTTCCCACAATTGGGAATAAATTTTGTACATAGGCAATCATGCCTAAGAATGTACGTACCTGGCCCACATTGGTGGGAGGTGGCATGCTTATGATTGCCTTAATTTTGGCAGGGTCAGGCTTTATTCCTTGGGCAGAGATGGTGTGCCCAAGGAACAAGAGTTCTGGCTTGAGAAATTTGCATTTGAAGGGCTTAGCCTTCAACTGGTTTTTCTGAAGGGTGTCAAGGACAGCACAGAGGTGTTGGAGGTGTGTGGTTTGATCTTGACTGAAGACAATAAGGACGTCAAGGTACACAACAACACATGTCCCAATCAATTCCTCAAATGCTTTGTTCATCAACATGGCAAAGGTTGAGGGAGTGTTGGTCATTCCAAAGTTCATGAAACAACACTCAAACAATCTGTAGTGTGTGAAGAAGGCAGTTTTTGCCTCATCTCCTAGTGCAATGTGGACCTGGTTGTACCTTGCGGTGAGATCAATCTTGCTAAAGACCTTTGCACCTGCAAGCGTGTCAAACAGGTTGTCAATCAACAGCAGGGGGTATTTATTCTTAATTTTCACCTCATTTACGGCGCAGTAATCTGTGACCAAGAAAAGGGACTCATCCTTCTTGGCTACAAAGAAGACAGCAGCCCTGTATGACAAGAGCAAGGGGCAGATGAAGCCCTTATTGAATGTGTCTACAAGGTGCTGGCAGAGGATCTCATCTTCTTTTGGCATCAGGCAATAGAGAGGACGTGTTTTGGGCAGTTACCCTTGCAGTTTTACAGCATGCTGGATCTCTTGGGGAGGGGGGTAGTTGATCCAGTGTTTCACTGAAAACATCCTTATACTCCTCAAGGAGCGCAACAAGTGCTTATGGGGATGGAGTAGTCAAGGGGAGGGCTGCAGGTGGTTGCGTGTGGATAACTTTGACTAAGCATTGATTGAAGTCTAATTTCCCCCCTTGAAATCATATGAGCATGTTTCTTTTATTCTGAAAAACACAGCATCATGAAGGAACTTGTTTATTTCGACAGGATATATCTGGAAACTCAACCCATTTCTATTGAGGATAATTACAGATGTATCCCAGTTGATGTAGGGACAGTTGTGACAAAGCCAGTCAAGGCCAACAATGGCATTGTGGCTGAGCTTTGCCATGATTGGCCCAGAGAGCCTAACCTGGAGGCCCCCATCCTCATGGAAAAGGGTACTGTTTCATGAGTAATTGCTACTCTATGGGATTCAGTCACTTGTACTGCCTTGAACCTGCTTGTTACTCAATCTAGTTGTTGAGAGTTGGCAAACGCCTGGTCAACCATAGTGTGATTAGCCCCAGTATCTACCAATAATTTGTGGGTGTCCTCATAGAAACAGAAGGGGTAGGCCAAACAAGTTACTTTATTCAAAGAATGGCTTGCTTGGAGTACAGGGTTGTTGCTGTGGACCTGGAATACGTTGAGGGCTTCAACTTCATGCATGTTGTACTCACAGGAGTTCTTTGCAAAGAGGGATTGAGAGTGAGGGTCAAGTGGGTTGTAGAGCCTCTTGTAACTACAACCCACAGGCTTTTCCCCAGTCCTCAATTTTTGCTAACTGGAGTTCCCCCTTGCAGGGATGTTTAACCCCATTTTCCTGCTGGCAGTGGCGTTGTGTTTGGCTCCAGGGGACAACATCCTGGAGGACACAGCAGGAAATCTTTATAACAAAAGATTTAAGGTTTGAAGCTAGCCTTGGGTTAGCCTTCAGGGCAAAATTAAGGACATGTACCTTAATTTCCTGGAAAACAAGATGTAAAAGTCCTTTTGGCAGAAAGGACAGGAAAAGCTTAAAGATTATAAACACCAACACAAATGTGGATAAACTTGGTTTTATTAGGAATAATGATTCTACTTTAAATAGTAGATAAGGGATGGTGATCACTCATTAGGAAGACAGAGTGGCTGAGGGGGTCACATTGGGATGAGGTCATACCAGGATCAATCACAGACAGGTACAATAATCCAGAATGGGTGGATATTGAACCAGACCCATTTGCGGAAGGCAAGGAATTTCTGAAGTCAAACGCAAACCCAGACAAATCTTTGCAACTATCATAATTCAAAGGCCATATTGAAATAGCATTAATTGCGCAATTTACAACATCTCCCCCTCAAGATTGGACACAGGGAGGTGATATTTGCGGAGAAACTTGGAATGAACATGGGCAAAAGAATGTCCAGAAGACAGCAGTTTCACTGTATACTCAACACCCTTCTTAAAGGTGACCTCACAGGGCCCAACCCAGAGGGAATCTAGCTTATGGGCTCTACCACCTGTACAATTCTGGTAGTAGAGAACTAGATCACCTATTTGATACTCAGGGAGGGGGGCTCTAGTAGCATTGGATGGGGAGAGCTCCAGGGCCTTAACCTTGTAAGCAGTAGAATAAGCAGTTGCCTGGATGTCAATGATATTATTGGTTAAGTATCTAACATAGGCTTCAGTATTTGCAGACGTATCAAATTTGATCAAAGGGGGTCCCAAGATTGAGGGGGTAGCTGCCTCACGTCCATACAGCATGGCAAAAGATGACTGGCCCGTCACATGGTGCCTACTGAGTTGGTAAGCAAAGAGGGCAGCAGGGAGGAGCATATCCCAATTGGCAGCGTCAGAGAGTGTGAGCTTTCTCATTATGGACACCAGAGAGGAGTTTGCTTGTTCAACAGTTCCATTGGTGAAGGGGTTATAAGGCGCAGAGAACAATTGGTGAGTTCCCATAGCATTGTCAGAGAGCAGGACTTGAGGGCAGCCATGTCAATAGAAAATTTCTTGCAGCAAGAAATTAGTTGTGGTCTTAGCAGTTATATCTTTTGTTGTTCTGGCTTCAACCCACTTGCTAAAGTGGTCTACAGTAACCAAGATGAATCAACATCCAGACCTAGATCAAGGGAAAGGCCCAACAGCATCAATACTCACCTTGTGAAAGGCATGCTTTGGGGGGATGAGTTTGAACTGGTGTTGGGACAGGCAAGGGCATTGGAGTTGACAGGAGTGACAGGAGGTGAGTACATCAGGGATCAGGAGATGCATGTTCTCCCAATAGAAGTTCTTGCACAACCAGTCATGAGTCTTGGCTATGCCTCCATGGCCAGTGTCAATGTGAGCTTAGAGGATGATGGCTATCCTCATGCTAGGGCAAACGTAGGGTAGGTAGGCATTGTTAACCTTTTTGAAGAGTTGTCTATTGCAAATAAAAGTGTCCTTGGATAGAGTCTGTAGTGCCAAGCAGATGTCTTCTGGCTCAGTGGTCCAAGAGTCAGGATACCCTATTAACTTGTATAGACAATCAGCGTCAGCAGGATGGATAGCTAGGATTGACATTCTGGACAGACCATCAGCATTCTGATGTTGGGCCCCAGGATGGTGTATCACAGTGAAATTGTACCCTTGTAGATGCAGAGCCCAACGTGCTAGTTGACCTTCAGGCTCCTTTAACTGCTGCAGCCATTTGAGGGAGGAGTGATCTGTGACTACCGTGAAGTGAGTCCCATAAATGTAATGCCAAAACTGTTTCACTGCATGTAGCACTGCCAAACATTCCTTCTCAGTGACACTGTAGTTCTTCTTGTGCTTATTGAGGACCCTTGACAAGTAGGCTACAGGTCAATCCACGCCTTCATTGTCAAGTTGGGCAAGGATGGCACCCACAGCTACTCTGCTAGCGTCAGTGTACAATATGAACTCTTTATCATAATCAGGGTAGACTAGGATAGGAGCCTCCTTGAGCTTGGCCTTCAGTGCTTCAAATGCTTGTTGTTGGCTTTCAGTCCATTCAAAGGGGATGTTGCAAAGCAGTTAGACAAGGGGTTCACTCAGTTCAGCAAAGTCAGGTATGAACTGTCATTAGTAGTCCATCATATCAAGGAATACTTGAACCTCTCAAATATTTGTGGGAGGTAGCATCTTGTCAATGGCTTCTACCTTATTATTCATGGGGAAGATTCCAGTTTGAGTGACCTCATGGCCTAAGAACTCAAGACGTTTCTTGAAGAAGGAGCACTTGGAGGGTTTGAGTTTCAAGCCATCTTTGCAAATCTTGATGAAGACAGCCTTGAGGTGTTCCAAGTGATTGGTAAAGGTAGTGCTGAACACAGTGATATCATCAAGGTATACGAGGACACAAGAGAGCTTTAGGTCTCTTAGGATGGAGTCCATAGCCCGTTGAAATGTGGCAGGGGCATTGCAGAGTCCCTGGGGCATTTGAGTGGGTTCAAAAAGGCCTTCTGAAGTGATAAGCGCAGCCTTTTCTCAATCTTCAGGAGATAAGTCAACTTGCCAGTACCCAGAAGCTAGATCCATGGCTGAGAAAAACTTGGAACCACCCATCCGTCTAAGTGCATTGTCAATTCTGGGCAAGGGGTACAAGTCTTTCTTAGTAAGAGAGTTCAGGCGGCAATAGTCCATTACAATGCAATGTCCTCCATCTTTCTTCTTGAGAATCAGTAACAGGGAAGCCCACAGACTTTGGGAAGGAGCTAGTAACCCGGCGTCCAGAATTTGTTTGAGTTCTTTAGACACCTGAGCATCTTCCACCCTACTACGGCGGTATAGTTTGGCACAAAAGGGGGTGCATCCCCAGTATCAATCTGATGGATCACCCCTTTAGCTAGGCCATAGTCTGTAGGACCAGAGTCAAAGATGTCGCTGAACTGATTAAGTAGGTCCAACACGTCTTTTTGCTGAACAGAAGACAGTTGGGGGAAATCAGCAGCGGTGAACAACAAGAGAACTTGAGGATTGTCCTCAGGTAGATTAAAATCACTGAACGTTCCGAAGGGGTATAGGGAGGCCACCTGTTCTGCTCCCAGTATTTGACCATGCCCTACAACCTGGCCTCAGGTCACCTGCATGGGTAGGACTGTCAGGTTGGCAAGCAGTAATTGTACAGGCTTTTTGTGGGTTTGATCTAAAATCCCAGGATACAGGTGGGGCACTGTACAACTTAAGGATTCAGGTGAGTAAAGTTCCAAGAATGACTTTTCAGGTAGCTCATAAGAAATCTGGTAATAAATCACCACTTGAGAGCCCAGGGGGATGATGATAGCCGCTGGTGCTAGCAGAGGTACCCCTTCTTCTGCAGGGCAGGAAGGAGGAGGGGTACGCATGTTGTAAGCGTGAGTCCTATACTTGAGAGAGAAGATACCCGTAGGGTACTCAAGCACACAAGTTTTAAGACATTTTCCTGGGAGGCGTGGAGGTTCCTCAAAAATCAAAGGAACCTCATATCCCAAGAGCAAAAGGTATCCATCTTGTAAGTTTACAATCCCATTATATTCTTGGAGGAATTAAGTACCAACCAAGAGGTCATAGCTTTTGTTCTTGAGGACCACAGCAGGGGAAGCAATAAGGAGTTTCCCAAACCTCATGAGTAGAGTGGAATAGGCACCAATGGCTTGTGTCTGTGCCATACCAGCTGTGCCATACAACTGTGTGTAGTTGAGGTCAGGGGCCAACTTAAGTTTCTTCATTAGTTTAGAAGATACCACGTTGACTGGGGAACCTGTGTCCAAGATGGCTTTGATCTTAACCTTTTGGATTAACACTTCCACGCAGGTTGTATCTTTCCCAAAGGGGGGCAAGACTGCTAACACATCTTGCGCAGCTTCTAGCTCCTTTTCCCATTTAGCTAGCATGCATTGTAACACAGGAATCTCCTTATATACAGTCTGTATCAGGAGAGATACAGCCACATTTTGAAAGAGAGTGTTGGCTAGCTTGACAGCTTCCTTGGAGGAGTCAACCAAGACGGGAGGTCAATGGGATTGAGCTAGGTAAGGGAAAGCCACCATAGACTTAGCTTCACTTGCAGGTACTCAGGAAGTGGTGGTAGTCTTCCCAGAGCAAAGTTTGTATGGGACAGAGATAGTTTCCGGAACAGCCAAGACAGAATAGCCATAACTATCAGAATCTTCAGGCTCTGAATCACTGGAGAGATTGTGAAACATATGAAGGATAGTTGGGCAGAGGAAGACGGAGCTTCCTCATCAGACGGAGGATCAGGGGGAGACAGGGGAGATTGGTCAGCAGAGAGCGTCTCTGTTTCTAAGCTGACCTCTCTTTTCCCGCCTGTTCCTTGGGGTCACAACCTTCCACTCAAGGATTAGTGCAAGTGCATGAGTGGTGCCTGATTTGGCCACAGTTATACCAACCTTGCCTCTTAGCCTGTCCACCAGCACCCAGGGTCATTATGTGCGGTGTACAAGAGATAGTTCCAGCATTGCTGGCCTTATTTTTGTGTATCACTGTTCCTCCATGGATCAAATGCATGTCTTGTAAGAGAGTATTAATACTCTTCATTGAAGTGAGCAAAGCCTTGTGTGCCTTAAATTATAGGCATTAAAGCTGGTTCACCTTCAAAGCATTTGAGCAAGCTGTGTAGGCTTTCCGGGGAGTTAACTGTTGACTTTTGATTAACTGTTGGCCTTCAATGTAGAAACAATCCGCAAACTCAGCCAGGGTTTCCTTGGGCTTGAAAGCAATGTGCATAAAGGCATCCTTCTTGACCTCCAAGCTGAGATCTCCTCCAAATTCTTCAATAAGGAGGCGCTTCATGTCTTCCCAAGTGACAGTGGAGGGGAGCTTGGGGACCACAAATTCCTGACAAGTGGGATGGAGACAGGTGAGGATGTGTTCTTTCTTGAGCTTGTTGGTAGCCCTTTGCATTGCAGTTTTGTAAATGATTAGAAAGGTGGCAATGGTAGAGGTTTTTGGATCAAATATCTGTTTGAAGGTTGGTTTGTAGTTCAGGTCAATGGACAAGGGCAAGGACTGACTGTTTTCACCAGGGTTGAGGACGTTAATATGAGGGTTGTTTTCAAACTCAGACTCAGCAGCAGGTTGTATAGCCCAGAGGAGTTGAAGGCTTTCCTCTATAGTGTCCAAGGTAGAGCTGTTCTGTCCACTAATATCTCTGGCAGTGGCAGCAGCAGTCCCAAACTTGTCAATCTTGATTTTTTGTACTGCCAAGGTGCCAGCAATCCCATTGACATGAGTAGTCAGAGAAGTGGCCTGAGTGACCAATGGGGCAACTTGTCCATTTAGGGTCTCAGTAAAGCAGGAGAGGTTTTGGACCTCTCTTTCTAATGCGTCCAGCCTATCAGCTACATCATTTGTCACTTTGACAAGTTGATCTAGTGCACGCACACAGTTGACCCAGGGTTGACCTTCCAGACCAGGGCAACAACCATGATTGTCATGAGCGGGAGTATTAACAACTTCACCTTCCTCTTCCTCTTCAGATTCAGATGACAAATCCTCAGAGTTGGAGAGGCGCTGTCCTAAGTACTTGATTTTGCCTTGTAAGGTAGCCACCTGATCAGTGAGGGAGGCAATACAAGGATCAGGCATTGGTTTGACTGGAGGGGAGTTCTGCACAGAAGCTTGACATTGAGTGGTAGCCTTGGGTTTGGCAATTGCCTCCCATACCTTGGTTTCAAAATCAGATGGGGTCTTGACAGGAGGAGTGGGAGGAGTCACCTCAATAGACGCTACCCGTCATCCACATAATTTTGCATCTGGTATAGATTGTTGCCTAGTGCAGCCTTATCCAGACTGTACTGATGCTGTAGATGGCGGCCCCAAGTATTGACATGAGCTCCTATCAATTTGAGTTGAAAGTTGACATGCCCTCTGAACTGATTAAGCTCATTAACCAGAGTCTCAAAATCCTGGCAATGGTTTAGCAGAAAGGCCTTGATTTGCTCACGCCACGCTGCCTGATGTTCATCCAATTTGCATAGTCAATCCTTTATGTATCCAGGGAGAAAGGAACAAAGGGAGTTCAGGGAGGCGGTTGGTACTTCTGTGGTGCCAATGAGTTGTGCTGGTTGTCAGAAATACAAGCAAAGAGACTGTGTGACCATTCTTGGTAGGCCAGATTTTGAGCATGGTTATTTGATATGGCGGTGGCTACAGCATATAATAGTTGATTCTGGGATCCTAAGGCAAGTTGGTGGTGAACTAGGGCAGGCTGGATGAACCGGTTAACTAACACGCCAATAGTATCCATGGATTCCATCAATGCAGGGGGGAGACCAAAGTCCAAAAGGAAGGAGTACAGGTCTTCAGAAATGTACCCAGGACAGAGGCCAGGGATAGAGTGCATGGCTACCATGCCAGAATGAAGAAGGGAGCGGGCGGCAGCACAAGCTTGCTCATAATTGAGAGAGAAAGTGGGAAGGGGGGCCCATGCGGGCCTGGGAGACAGAACCAATACCATAGAATTTGAGGGGGCATTGATGATGTCTTCTTCTAGAGGGGGACTAGAAACTTTAGGTTGATTGGATACTTCAGAAACAAAGGGAGAAGGACCAGAGAATGCGCGCGGGAACAGGGTAACCAAGGGGCTTGAAGCCCCTGTAGTGAGCACCATTTTGTTGTGTTTGGCTCCAGGGGACATCATCCTGGAGGACACGGCGGGAAATCTTTATAACAAAAGATTTGAGGTTTGAAGCTAGCCTTGGGTTAGCTTTCAGGGCAAAATTAAGGACATGTATCTTAATTTCCTGGAAAACAAGATGTAAAAGTCCTTTTGGCAGAAAGGACAGGAAAAGCTTGAAGATTATAAATGCCAACGCAAATGTGGATAAACTTGGTTTTATTAGGAATAATGATTCTAATTTAAATAGTAGGCAAGGGACGGTGATCACTCATTAGAAAGACAGAGTGGCTGAGGGGGTCACATTGGGATGAGGTCATACCAGGATCAATCACAGACAGGTACAATAATCCAGAATGGGTGGATATTGAACCAGACCCATTTGTGGAAGGCAAGGAATTTCCAAAGCCAAGCACAAACCCAGCCAAATCTTTGCAACTATCAAAATTTGAAGGCCATATTGAAATAGCATTAATTACGCAATTTACAACAGGCGGCCTACTCAATTGTGGGCACTGCCAGGTGCAGAACAAGGTTGGGGTGGTTCGTCATTAGATCTGCGGAAGCCCATTGAAGCCTGGTTATTGGCCTCTGTGATAGCCTCTGTGATGGCCTTGTAGCAGTTATCAATGGAGGTGCAGTGACCTACAGGAACCCACTTGCAGATATGGGGTTTAAGCCCATTAATTATCAAGTTAAGAAGCATGGCTTCCCATCAGTCACGGCTTCTGGGGAGGCAGCAAGATATTCAGGAACAGAGCCAGTCTGTTTAATGGCCAGGAGGGGAGTTCCCATCAAAATGGGTGAAAATATTTCACTATAGCGGGACTTTGTGGCATCTCTTAATGACGCCCAGGTAATCTCTATTTCTTGGCTGGCCCAGTTGGTGAACCACACTGCAGCAGGCCTTGGGAGGTGCCCAGACGCGGTAGCAACCCACATGGGCTCAGGTACTTGACAGATATGGAGTCAGGTTTTGATAGAATGGAGCCAATTGACAATGTCAGCTCTTTTGACACCACCCATAAAAGATTTGAGCTGGAGGTTGAGCATGTATTGGGAAAGATCTGATTGGGGCAGGGTGACACTTGCATTGTGCTGCCCAAGGTGGAGTCAATTATACATACTTGTAAGTACCAGTTGATCTTGATAGATGATGTACCCGTTGGGATGTTCCCCTTGGAGATTGGCAGGAAGGTTTCTTGACAGGGAGTAGCCATACGGCCTGTACTCTGTCCTTTCTTGGGGAAAATTTTTCTTTTGGGTAGGTTGTGAACCTACCGCTGCTACCACTGTTGCAACTGAACCAATGAGGATCCAGTATTTGATTTGGGAAGACAGCAGTACAATAGAAAGGACAAGAATTAATAGAATAAGATGTTGTTTATTATAGAATACTGTGATTAATATACTATATGGGGAAAGCCACCGGGCCACAAGGGGGTGGCATGTTCCATGTAAGGTCAAAGCCAAGGAATAACTTGTGCGGGAATCAGCAGGTCAAATTGGTAGTACTCCTAATTAGGAGAAAGTGCCCGCAGTTTGTCGTTGCCATCAGATTGGTTCATGTCATTAGACACATCAAGGGGAGACTCATCAAGTGTCCCTGTGTACCGTAAGATACATTGGCAGGCAGGTCTGGGAACTTGGTTGCAACATAAGATCTGGTTTATTAATTGATATTGTGCCTAATATACTACATGTGAAAAGCCACAAGGCCACCAGGGGGTGGCATGGTAGTGGGTTCCATGTAAGTTTTGGGGCTGAGGAATAACCTGTGTGGGGATCAGTGACGTCAAATTGGCAACACTCCTAATTAGGAGATAGTGTCCATAACTTGACATCCCATCAGATCAATCCATGCCGTTAGATACGTTAGCAGGCTAGAGGGGAATCTTGGTTGCAACAGTTGAGTTTATTTAGTTCACTCTCACAGCTATGGAACCTACTGCATCTCAGTCAAACACAAATAGGTTTTAGTCGATCCTTGATGGCTTGTGAAAGAGCTCCATGATTTTAATTAAATTTATGTAAGAAATGTACAATTACTTAAGTATTTGTGTTTGATGGGTTAAACCTGTGGAGGGCAGGTTTATGATCGGACTTCCTACTGGTTCTGGTTGAATTACTTTCAGGTTCAATCTAGCTTATTTTTAATCATGGTTTGAAATCGACCAAGACTAAAGCAACAAAATCCCAATTCTGGAATAGCTAACATCCAAAATCCGCTTTGATTTCGGATGGAATGGAAATCGACCGCCGTAATTGCGATTAGCCTAACGAGGTATCAAAGCTTAGTAGGTGCACTGGTGGAAGTTGCTAGTCGAGATGTGCCATTTTGTAGACGACAAAGTAGATAAGGAGATTTGGAGTTTATTTTGGCATTTCTTGACATCCAACCTTTTGGTGTGGGTAGAAAGAACCCCTAGGGATTACAGGCAAGAATAGGTTGAGTCGTGGTTGAACCTTGGGCATGGATGCAGGGCTGAACATCTGGGGCATGAGGTATGTATGTTTATCCCGTTCTCTTCCTGGTGAGCATCCAATGCAAGATTATAAATAAGGTTGGATGTTAAACGATTCAGGTGTGCGGCCAAAATAGATTTGATTAGAAATAGAATCAGTCGAAGAATCTCATCAGGGGTTCAAGTTTGCATATTAAAATAGGAAAAAATTAAAATCCATGAGATATATTATTTCATGCTTAAAGCCTACCCATAAAGATTTTTATGGTTTGCATTTGGAGATCATGAATTGGCAGTTTGATATTTGCGGCTCTAAGCACTGGATAGCGTTAACGACGAACTCGATAAATTGGAATAAATCGGTTGACGCTATTTGATAGCTATAAAAATGAATTCGCTTCACCTCGAATAACTGTTCTTTACTCCTTTACTTCATTTTGAGTTTTTTGTAGTTCGCCACTACAATGCCTTTGTGATTGGATTCAGATATCTTCCAATCCAAGTTTTAGATACACATCGTGTGGATGTAGATTAGGGCGGAGTGGATTTAAATTGTACGTTAAATGGTAATACGATTATTTCATGTCAACACAACTTGAATGAATGGCGGTCAATCTGAACTATTGTGAATTAATTGGACGGTGGCGGCAGAATTATGGCACAATAGGTATTTAGACTCCGGTTTCTTCCAGTGATCAGAGCATGGATAATTTCAAGAGAGTTGCAGAGCTGGTTTTGTCTGGCCTCGGGATGATAGGAAATCTGCTTCTAATGGTTGCTTGGTGGAGGACACGAGCAGACTGGCATCGACTCAACTTGCAGCTTGTTGGCCCGATAGCTGTTATAGACTGCATGTCATCTTTTCTGGGGATCCTTAAAGCTATCTTATCCTTTGCAATTGGAAATGAAGAGCTATTTGATACTACCTGGTTTTGTTCGTATTTTGGTACTCCCATCCTTATCCTCCCCTGCCTCAGTATGCTGCTGGTTAGTATCATGTCACTTGATCGGTACTGTCTGGTTGTCCATGGACGAGGTATGAAGTGCTTCTGGGGGTGGATATTTATACTCCTTTTAAGCAGTTTCTTCATATGCTTGCTAGTAGCCAATACAGCAGTTTATGGGCTTGTACCAGATCCCACTCGCATGTACTGTCGCCCTTCTGGTAGTAGTATCCTCACATTTTTTGCTCATCGTCTGGCAACTTGTATCATTATGATTGGCCTATTTGTAGTCACATTCTGCTATATTGCCATTTATTTACGCTGTCGTATGATTGCAACAGTGTATCAAATAATGACTGTTAAATATATCTTCATTCTACTGGCGTATCAGCTATGCTGGCTCCCAAAATTTATTTCGTCGTTGTGGGGGCTTTTCACCAGCACACAAAAAATCCCACAGGTTCTACTTCACCTTGGTCCATTTGGTCTGATTCTTCTTCTTATCGCAAACCCATGCCTTGTCTTTGGGCTCCAGGCCTCCTTGCGGAAGGAAGCTTATACAATCCTATCCCAACAAAAACCCTCCGCTGAAGACCAAACTTGCCTGGATTCTGACGGCTTTAAAGATCTCTCCCTAATCCCACAGGATTCAATAGTCCCGTAAAATTAATTAAAAAATGAACTTCTTAATTAATTAAATTTAAACCCTCCTTTAAATGATATGTATGCCAAGAAACCTATCCAGATAGTTTGATATGATATTTTAAATAAATATATCTGTACATACCCCTGCTATCATTTCTCATCAACTGAAATCTAACCAGTCCAAACACAAATGGGTCACTATTTTAGAGATTGGGCCATTCTTAACGCCCATGATACCCAATCTGTAGCACAATACAGTTTGATCTAAAAAACAGCTTGTCACATGTTTTAAATTCCAAACAGTAATAACTGAATGAAAAAATATTTTTGAGCACTGTAAACCATCAAAATGAAGTTAATAATCATATATTTTCAGATAAAAAAATATTGATACTGTCAAATATATACTTATGGGAAGTATATAAAATAAAATAAAGGGGAAAATTGAGAAGAGAATGATACTTTACTGATATAAATTTAGAGGGATATATAGTATCATGAGAAGCCACATGCTGTCCATGTATGTCATGGTAGTCATGGGGCTTGTCCAGGTAATGGTCCATTTAGGACTTGAAAGGTTTGATCCCCATATAAGATGAGCGGCTGATAAGAGTACCACCAACTTAATGATTAATTGGGGAATCACTTTGGGAATTGCTTTCCCAAGAAGGATTAATTGTAGATGTTGCAACAATACAGAAGTTTTCAAAGCTATGGCGCTAAGTGAAATCAAGTCATCTGCAAGAAAAATCAGCTCAGATGCAGAAAAAGCAACTTACATGAAAGTTAAATGAACTCAGATGAAAATGAAATAGAAGGTAACCCAAATTTATTGTCAATAAATACAAATACAAATCCATTGATTTTTCTTTTTTTGCATCTGAGTTCATTTCACTTGGATATGAGTTGTTTTTACTTAGTGCCATAGCTTTGAAAACTACTGTACTCAATATCAAAACAAAGGCAATTTAAAGGGCATAGTCTAGGCTTATAATATTATTTTAATAATACTATAAAACATATCACTTTAAAATAATAAAATTTTAAGTATTAAATGCAAAGTACATATTTTTATTTGACAAAATTTAGATAAGGTCAATAGCCTTATCCTCTATTTTTATTTTTATTAAAAACATATTATTTATTTATGATTTCACGATAGCTTTAATACCCTAACATGCAATAAATCACTTTAGCTAAGTGAGGGAGCCAATTAGAGAACTGGAGCCTGGTGGCAGCTGTGACAATGGAGTAGGCTGCCATGGATCAGCAAAACCCCTTGCATGCACATTAAAATAGCCAACGCTGCCAGCAAAGCATGTGAGGAGGCAATGCATTTAGTGTATACGGCAAAATATGTGGTTGATCTGAGTGACACCAGGGGAGGCCAGGAATGTACTGTGAAAGAGGCTAGTTGTGGTTGCTCCTTATAATACATGTCTTTGGCAGCTTCTGGCATGAACTCATAATAGAAGAAGGTTTGCTGATGACCCCTAATCCCAAGGCATTCTGTTAGCACAGCAAAAAAGATAAGATGTTCATCTTTTTTTCTGGATAGGAGGGACTAAAAGTTAGTGTTAAAACTGAACCTTTTATAGTTCATTATTTAGATTGGGGAATACAACAGTCCAAATAGAAAGGACAATAATAGGTATAGGATGATGTTTATTGGAGAATACTGTAATTAATATAACAATTGCAAAGCCATAAGACCACCAGGGGATGGCACAGTGGCAGGTCCCATGTAAGGCTTGAAGCCAAGGAATAACTTGTGGAGGGATCAACAATGTCAAATTGGCAGCGCTTCTAATTAGGATATAGTGTCTGTAACTTAACATTGTCATCAGATTGATCAATGTCAATAGATACTTCATGGGGCAACTCATCAAGTGCCCCTGTGTATTGTGAGATATGTTAGCAGGTGGGGGAGTAATCTTGGTTGCAACATTAGTAGTCTTTTAATTCTATTTGTGAGTAAAAATTGATTTATGTGATATTACTTGATCAGATATTTCTCTTGGTGATGTCAGAACCTATTTATGAGATATCATGGTTTATTATATAGTAGCTCTGATGTGAGCAAGAACTAACTCAGAACATATAACTGGGGTTATCAAGAGTTTAGATATGGTGTAGATTGACTTTCTAGGATTATACTGTAATTTTCTGTGTTCAAATGTTTGGCTAAGTGGCAAATTAATGTCATCTTGGTTGGGATGAGCCTTTTTGATAAACTCAAATTCACTGCTTAATTATAGGCACAAAATTCTACCTTATTTGGGGGCTTAAATTTGTCAAATTTTTAGCCTGGTGTTACAAAAGATGTGGCTTGGGTGCAACATTTCTATAATTAGTTATTTTACTACTTCTTTTTTCTTAATAATATACCTGTTAATGGTATAGTGACTGTCATGAATGACATTTCAATGCTAATCTTAAACACAAGCTAAAACCAAGAATCAAGCCCTGGTCTATAGGCAATACAAGCTGCTAGTTGAGGGGGCAAAGAGCCAGTGGGCTATAGAGTATTAGGCCCAAGTCTGAAGACTGTTTTATGACCCGCTCACCAACCCAAGAAGTTTTTCCTAATGGGACTTAAGCCATAATCAATGACAAGCCACAGAAAACCATGGCCTAGGCTAAAGTAGCTGCTTGTCAAAAGAAGGTTAAGATAGAACCCAAAAATAAAGCCTCTAATAAATACCTGTCAACGCCAGGTCCCAACATCAAACCACTGATGTATTCTGTTGGGCTGTGTAATACAGGGAATAGAGACAGTAAAATAGAGCATCACCACTTCTATTCCCAAGCATCAGCCAACCCAGAATTGGCTGCCTGTGAAGCCTTCTCCAAATGCCAAAGTGCCATCAATAGATCACTAATAGATCTGAAACCCAAAAATTTTGGAGACACAAATTCTAATAGTATAAAAACCCTGATATGACGAGGACAGCAGTATCATCATTCTCATAAAAAAATGAACTGTTGAGGGCCTTGATGTACCAGCATTCCAGCTGTTACTGTCATGAATGACATTTCAATACTTGTATTGAAAACCCAAGAGTCAAACACCAGTCCCCTGAAGGCAGATTAGACCCCCCAGGATGGTCCAGGACCTGCCAATCCAATAAGTCACAGACTCAAATTGTTGAATTACTCCGCGGCCTGCCGGTCTAATACTGAAGATTCCCTGAATAGTTGCCAGATTGCCACCAAACTGGCACCACTGAAGACCCATGCCTACGCAGGTGATGTGGTCTGCCTAAAGGAGGCTGGGGAAAGACCCATCACTAGCCCTGCCAACAAACACCAGCTGTTGCCAGTTGTCAGTCCAAAAAAAGTATTGCAATTGGCCAGCTCAGGTGATGTGGTGAACAACAACAGCAAAACAAAACATTGCCACTTCTGTTCCCCAGAGCCAGTCCAGCCAAGACTCACCAAACCGGTGCCACTGAGAGCCCAGACCTACGTGGAAGCTGTGGCTTGGACAAGACCCACTATTAGCCCTGCCAATAAGCACCCACTGCTGCTGGTCCCTAGTCCAAGAAGGGGAATGCAATTAGGCCGCTCAGGTGACATGGTTAACCAAAGCGGCAAAATTAAGAATTCCTGTTTGCCAGAGTGTGCCTGACCAGGACCCAATGCCCTCCAGACCCCAAGCCAAGATCCATGCCCTACCAGCAAACCACCCATGGACCCAAAGCCTATGAAAGGTGAAAAAGCAAATTCACATGGTATAAAAACGCTGGCGGTGTGGTGATGACCACATTGTCATTTTTGATAATAAAGTTTATGAACCTTTGGTTTGAACAAATTCTACCCTATCTAGTTTTAGTGATCTTCCATCTTAATTCCGGCCAAGTAGATAACCAGGCCGCCGCCCCCTCCAGAAACCAACCTGTCAAACCGCCCCAGGCATTATACTGTCCCCCGGGAGCCCCCTTTGGACCTGTGCACTTTACTGAATACCCGCCCAACCTGGCCTATTTGGAGTACAGCTTGGAAACCATCCTCATTGCCAACCCGTTGGCAAGGACTAGAAGTATCAAATACATAGGACGTGAAGGAAAGAGGATCAAGATACCGCCCTTATTTTTCAAAGACAAGTACAACTACCTCCCAGCGTACTTTGTTCCCATGACTCCGCCATTAACCCCAAGACTAGATCGCCCACTGGAACCTACTGCTGCAGCCAAGACCACCTCTACCCAACTGTTTGGAGTACTCTACATTACTTTGACAGGATTGGTGGATTCTATGGTCCCCAACTCCGGTCCCTGGTCCTTGCTCAGACAATCTGTATCTTACATTATCAAGTTAGCACCCATTCTATGGTAGGCCTTACCCGCCGGCTCAGCTGCACCTCACCCCAAGCTGCCCAATGCCTCTACCTATGAATTGCTTCCTGAAAGTTACCAACATATGTAACATCCAATTATTGCCTGGTTTGGCGCCAGTCCACTGAAAGGTTTGACCTTCCAAAATTGGTAGCCAACCAATATCACATGACCCGTCTGGATATCCAGCTATGCTAATCTGATTCACACCTGACCTCCAATATTTGATCCAACTTGAATTCTTGCCACATCAAGCACAATATATAAGTCTAAAATATTATCCAATAAAACACTCTCTTCTTTTCTAAATCTATCTTCTAAGCTTCCCCAAAATTTGCTTTACATCAAAACCTTTGGTTCACACAAATTCTACCCTATCTAGTTGTAGTATTTTACTATTTTGATTCCAATCTATCAGACATAAAGGCTCCTGACACTCCTACTGTCAATCCTGCAGTCTCTTCATCTGTGCCATACCACCCATCTGTACATCATTTAGACCTAGACATTTCACCAATTACCTGCCAACCCCTGCCTATTCAGAGTTCACCTTAGAAAATATACTCTTCTCTGACCCCTTGGTAAGAATTAGAGTTACAGAAACCATTGGCTGAGAAGGAAAGTGATATACTGTACCACTCAAATTATTCTGTGATAAATACAACTATTTACCTGCTTATCTGGTACCAATGACATCACCTCTAACCCTGCAACCTGACTGTCCACAAGAATTCTCCATCATCAACAGCGCCACCTTTACTAATATGTTTGGAGTACTCTACATTACTCTCACAGGCCTGGTGAATTTCATAGTGCTCAACACTGGTTTCTAGTCCTTGATAGGTCAATCTCTATCCTATGTTATCAATTTGGCACATGTCACAAGTAACAAATCCCTGCTATCAATTAGCAAGGTAAAACCCTAATTACAAGATTCAAACCCTGGGACCTGCAGGCTGCCAGCCCACGGGCCCAGCTGCCCGCATTTTTTTGGGCTTGAATTAGAAATAGACTTGACTTTGGAGAACCCTCCAAAACTCACCAGTGTAGCACCTTTTATGATCAATCCCTGATTTCATAAACTGTGCCATTAATGCTATTTTGATATGGCCTTTGAATAGTGATATGTGCAAATATTTGGTTGGTTTTGCTTTTGACTTTGGAAATCCCTTGCCTTCCGTAAATGGAACTGATCTAATCTCCACCCATTATGGAATATCATACCTGCCCTTATTTGATCCTGGTATGACCTCACCCCAGCATGAACCCCTCTGCCACTCTGTCTACCTAATGAGTGATCATTGACCCTTTTCTATTATTCAAGTAGAATTATTTCTCCCAATAAAGACAAGTTTATCCACATTTGTGTTGGCTTTAATATTATTCAAGCCTTTTCCTTTCCTTTTTGCCAAAAGAAATTCTTCATCTTGTATTCCAGGAAATTAATGTATGTGCCCTTAATTTTTCCCTGAAGGCTAACCCAAGGCTAGCTTTGAACCTCAAATATTTTGTTATAAATATTTCCTGCTATGTCCTCCTGGATGTTATCCCCAGGAGCCAAACACAGCAAAATGGTGCTCACTACAGTGGCTGCAAGCCCCTCAGTTACTCAGTTCCCATGTGCATTCTTTGGTCCTCCACCCCTTTTTTCTGAAGTACCTGATCAACCTAAAGTTTCTAGTCCTCCTCTAGAAGAAGATATCACCAATACCTCCTCAACTCTTATGGTAATGGTGTTGTCTCCTTGGCCTGCTTGGGCCCCCCTTCCCGCTTTCTCTCTCAATTACAAGCAAGCTTGTGCTGCTGCCTGCTCCCTTCTTCATTCTGGCACAGTAGCCATGCACTCTATCCCTGGCCTCTGTCCCAGGTACGTTTCTGAAGACCTGTACTCCTTCCTTTTGGACTTTGGTCTCCCTTCACGTTGATGGAATCCATGGATACTATTGGTGTGTTAGTTAACCAGTTCATCTAACCCGCCTTGGTTCATCATCAATTAGCACTAGGATCTCAGAACCAGCTTTTGACTGCTGTAGCCACCGCTGTCTCAAACATTCATGCACAAAATATGGCCTATCAATAATGGTCTCATAGCTTCTTTGCTTGTATTTCAGATAACCAGAGCAACTCACTGGCTTCACAAAAGTACTTAACCTTGTCACTGAACTCCCTTCACTCCTTGCTCTCTGGCTATATCAAGGAACAACTGTGTGAACTGGATGACCACCAAGCTACGTGGCGTGGAAAGATAGAAGCAACTCTTCTAAAGTATTGTCAGGATTTTGAGACTTAAGTTAATGAGCTCAAGCAATTTTGAGAGCATGTTAATTCCCAACTTGAGTTGGTTGGGGCCCATGTTAATAATTGGGGCCAACATCTGCACCAACAATATGGTCTGGATAAGGCTGTGTTAGGAGACACTCTGTATCAGGTTCAAAACTACATTGATGATAGAGTAGCTTTGATTGAAGTGACTCCTCCTGCTCCTTCTGCTGAGGTCCTTTCTGTCTTTGGAGCTAAGGTATGGAAAGCCATAGCTGAACTCAAAGCCACTACTCAACGTCAAGCTTCTGTTACAAACCCTCCTCCAGCAGAGCCTATGCCCAACCCTTGCATCACCTTGCTAACCAACCAAATAGCTACCTTACAAGGAGAGATTGAGTATTTGAGACAACACCTCTCTGATCAAGATGATTTTTCCTCTGAATCTGATAGCAAAAGGGAGGCTGGGGTCACTGGTACTCTTACCCCTAGCAATAATGGGTGCTGCACTGGCTTGGAAGGCCAACTCTACGTCAACTGTGCCCTTGCCTTGGATTGACTAGCAGAAGTAACAAATGTCGTTGCAGATAGGCAAGATGCACTGGAAAGGGAGGTGCAGAACCTCTCTTGCTTGACAGAGACAATAAATGGACAGGTTACCCTTTTGGCTACTCAAACAACTTCCCTGGCCACTTGTATCAATGGTATAGCTGAGACAATTGGAGTGCAACAGATTAAGATTGATGAATTCAGGGCTTCTGCTGCTACCACCAGAGATATCAGTGGAAAAAACAGCTCTACACTGGATACCCTGGAAGTAAGCCTTCAACTTCTCTGGGCTAGACAGCCTGCTACCAAATCTGAGTTTGAGGACAACCCCCACATCAATGTCCTCAACCCAGATGACAACAGCCAGTCCACTTCATTGTCCATTGATCCCAACTATAATCCTTCCTTCAAGAAAATATTTGATCTCAAACCCTCTACCATTGCTGCCTTCCTGACCATTTATAAGACTGCAATGTGTAGGGCTGCTGAAAAGCTTAAAAAGGAGCATACTCTTGCCTGCCTCCATCCTACATACCAAGAAGTTGTGGTCCCCAAGCTTTCATCCATTGTCACTTGGGAGGACATGAAATGCCTCCTGATTGAGGAATTTGGAGGAGATCTCAGCTTGGAGGTCAAGAAAGATGCATTTATGCACATTGTCTTTAAGCCCAAGGGAGCCCTAGCTGAATTTGCTGATTGTTTCTATAATGAAGGGCAACAGTTAATCACCAGTTGTTAGTTAGCTCCACATGAAGCTTACACAGCATGTTCAAACTCTTTGAAGTTGAATCAGCTCCTGTGCCTGCACTTTAAGGCGCACAAAGCTTCTCTTAAGTCCATGAAGAGTATTAAGACCCTCTTACAAGACATGCATTTGACCCACGGGGGTACTGCGGTACGTGAGAATAAGTCTAACAACGCTGGAACCACCTCTCATAGTCCGCACATTATGACTCTGGGCTCAAGTGGACAGTCTAAAAGACAAGGATATCACAATTGTGGTCAAATAGGGCACCACTTGTGTACCTGTACCAACTCTTGGGTAGAAGGTTGTGACCTAAAAGAGCAGGCGGGAAAAGATAGGTCAGCTTAGAGGCAGAGACACTCTCTGCTGACCCATCTCTCCCGTCTCCTCCTGATCCTCCCTCTGACAAGAAATCTCCCCCTTCAGCTAGCCCAACTATCCTTCACCTGTTCCACAATCTTTCCAGTGATTCTGAAACTGAATATTCCAACTGCAATGAATCTGATAGTTATGGCTATTCTATGTTGGCAGTCCTGGAAACTGTGTATGTCCCTTACAAGTTTTATTCAGGGAGAACCACAACTATAATTCACCCACCTTCAAGTGAAGCCAAGTGTCAGGATACCACGTCCCAGGGGAAGGCCTGTTATCCTTGACTGCCAACTTGCTCTGTTGAGAGGAGGGTAGAGCCCACTATAGGAGGGGTGCTAACTTGATGAGATAAGATGCTGATCAGCCTACTAAAGCCCAGGGTCCAGCAGCTGGAACCATAGTGTCAACTAACCCAGCCAAGGTAATGTAGGCAACGCCATCATATTGGTTGGCTATGGGAGAAGTCAGTCTTGGGGTGGGTTGTAGGCAGTCAGGCTTGGGTGTTAAGAGTGCTTCCATATCTGTCTGGTAGGCAGGCAGATAGTTGTACTTCACAAAAATATTGGGGCCTGGTTGCTTACACTAAGTATCTTTGTAAAAGACTGTTTGTGGTGTTATCTGCTGGGCCAGGTGGTCTGGGCAGAGGGTATTCTTCTTGGTAAGCTCCTGGTATTCTGGTTTAAGCAGATAGTCAGAGAAATAACAACCTCCAGAATTAACTCATATAGAATGGAACATCCTCCATTGTCAGGATTAACAATTCATTACCCCAGGAAACCTGGGCCCAAGGGTGGGATTCAAACCCTGAACCTACATTCCTGCAGGCCGCTGGGCCCATGGACCAAGGGCCCGCCTGCATTTTTTTGGGATCAAGCCCCTGCAAGCTGAGGCCCCCACTAAGTCCCAAAGCCATAATACCTGCACCAGCTTGACTATGGTGGCGCCCAAAGAGGAGCCTCTCAAATTGCCTAATGGAAGCAGAGATGGTGCCTCTGTGAATTTCATTAGTTTGAAGTCCTCTCAAGTAACCAATCAAACCCTACTGCCAAAGATAAACCTGGGCTTTGGACCTGACCCCGTGACCACAGCAAAGAATCAAGAAAATTGAGTGACCAAATTGGACGTTCTGACCAATGAGAGAACACCCAGCCAAGGTGCCATTTTGCCGCTCCCACACCTGGGCCCTCTGGCTGCCTGCCCTCACTTTTCCCAATATTTTGATAAAGCCCTGATGGAAAATACTAAGTTTGGAGGCGGAATGCTATATATGCCTATAGATTTTGCGCTCAAACCTTATTGCCATTTTTAAATAAAGGTTATGTTACTTTGGCTCTTACAGCTATTGCCATATTTTGTATTTGCCATCTATCAATTCAGTTCAATATCTCTCAGCCCTCCTGCCCCACTTCCTGCAGTTTTCTGTCCATCTGGTGCATCCTTTGGGCCTGTTCACTTCACTGATTATCCCTTGAAGCCCAAATATAAGGATTATACACCAGAGAAAATCCTCAAACCTGACCCGCTAGCCTGCATCCAATCCGCTATTAGATACAAACACCAAGGCCTGTGGATATTCTCCACCCCAAAACTATTTAGAGGAAAATTCAATTATCTCCCGGCCTACAACATCTATATGGAACCACCTGTAACACCCAAACTGATGCCAGCCTCTTCACCTGACCTTCCAACCAACCATCCCAGCAAGCCTTTTGGAATAGTGTACATCACCCTCACAGGGGTGGTGGACACCATTGTACCAGCCGCCGGCCCGTGGTCTTGGGTGAGGAAGCCTGCTTCTTACCTTCTAAAGTTAGCTCCTCTCTTGTGATGGGCCCTGCCCACAAAAACCCCGGCCCAAGTTACCCCCAAAAACGGTGGACCAGCCGCCCGAGACTGGGTCCCTGACATCTATGTCAACAATTCTCAAAAATTATTTTTCTTATTTTCAATATTAAAGATTATTTTTTTCTTGATTAAATAATTGACACTGATAATAGAAGCAATGTTTGGTTTTTACTTTGAGTTTTTAATTGAAATTATAAAAGATAAAGCAAAAACAATTTTTGAAATTGTTGACATGGAGGATGTTCCTTTCTGTATGAGTTAATTCTGGAGGTTGCCAGAGAAATGCAGTGGACCAAAGGGAGCTCCAGGAGGACAATAAAACACAGGCCGGATTTCAGAGGCTTCCTCAGTAATGCAGGCTGTTTGCTCAAGATTTTCTGTTGTAACAGTAGTAAAGTGAAAAACAACCAAGAAAAAATAAGGAATAAATTGGTAGAACCAAGGTCCCATAATCTTATTTTTTATTTCAGAATGATAATACCAATTGTCAAGACTTCATGGAGTTTTAAATACCATTTCAAATGCTAAGTTTGGAATCTAGCCCATCACCTGATTGCTAAGTTGCTCAGTTTCTTCTGGCCTGAGAGCTCTGGCCCCTTCCTGGATCATTTGTCCTGTCATTTCCTCTACTGGAATGACCTCTATCTGATGGTCCAACAATAATATACTAATGGCTTCATCATTGCCACTGATGTTCCTGTCATCCTGGACCAAATGACCCTCAGAAACTCCAAGCTGGGTCAACCCTGGTCCCATGGTCTGAACAGCTCCAGGAGTCACTTTGAGGTCATCAGAAGCCCAGAGATCATGTGGCCCAGCGGCCTGGTTTTCTAACCAATCATCTGAGTTCCCTTGAGACTTTAAATTATCAAGCTGTGCAGTAAATCCCTCCCCAGATGATCCATCAGTCAATGTAGGAGTGATGACATGTTGATTCAGTGCTTCTAACAATCTAGGCTAGCCCAGATTAATCACTGTCCTATGATGTTCCTCCATACTCCGCAAATCTTTGGCCTGATAGACCTGCAAATTTTGCTGATTATCCCAGATTTAAATCACAACTTGTTCCAGCTCTTTCATTGGCTAACCACAACAAACATGGGCAGACAGCCCCAGGGTCCGCAAGATCCTCACAACTATTGTGATGACTGTGCATCATACCCTCACTCACCCATGAGATGAAACATGGGTACATGGTCTATCAGTAAATGGGATGATCTTGACAAAATACTGGATGAAAAGTAGTCCTGCCTCTTCCTAGTTCCCTTCCCCATTCCTGTACAATTGTTAATGTGCAGAAATACTACAAGTATATAATGACTCTCTTTCTTAAACAATAAACATATCTTTACCCATACTACATCTGCACTTTTAACTTGATCTTACTTTCCAATAAGACCCAAGCTTAATACCAGACTCTATCAGACTCTGCCTTCTTGTTGCCTTTGCCACTACAGGTAACAGGAAGATCTCCCTGCTGTACTAACAGTTTAGAGTTAGTATCCTAGGCCTGATCAAAGTGTGCTGTACTGTTCCCTGCCACTGCAGTTCAGTACTAGTAGTTCCCTTTAACTTCTCTGGAAGAGGTTTACATGAGGTTCCTTACCCTCAAACCCCATTTTCTGTGAGCATCACACACTGGTGCTCACTACAGGGGGCCAGCTTGCTGACCTTTTTTTCAACGTCAACCTAGCCTCTGTTAGCAGGATGTTCCTGTTTATACCCTTTATCCCCTTAATCAGCACTATGGTGACCTTGAAATTTGGTCACACCTACAGTCCACCAAGTGGACCCTCTCAACCTGCTACCAGGACCAGAGCTTGCTCTTCCCCTGTGGTAGACCCAAGTCCTGTCTTGGACCCACCCGGTCAGAGACAGGCTTATGAGGAGGAATATCCTCAAACCAAGCAAGCCCAAGGAGCTTCTGTTTGAGGTTCCTTGCTGTTGCAGGCCCTCCAAGCTGGCCAGACTGGCCAACAAGTTTGTAACCAGTCAGCCCCACCCAAGCGACCTGTCCAGCAGCTTGCTAGCAAGCCTCTCCCCAAGCTCCCAAGACTCACACCCTGTTTGAACTCTACATGGGCCCTGCAGGAACGTCTTGTGCCCCAGTCAATGCCCAAGGTTAACCCTGTTACCTACAATGGTGGCACTAGTGCTACTCTAGTGGGTGATCCAGACCTGTCTGTCCTTCAAGACGGGAATCTTCACCGGGAGCTCCTGCCAGTTCATGTGTCCTCTCTGGTTCTACAGGAACCTACGGAGACTCCAGAAGGGACGCCTGCACAGCTGTCTGATGTGAGGGCAATTCTCAATGCTCTCAATTGCAGGCAACCCCTGGAGCAACACATGATTAACAATCCCAGTAGGGTAGGTTCCTACCTGACTGGGGTAGCCCACCCTTGCCTGGGAACCCTATCCAACCAGGTGGCCGATCTGGCTGACTCTGTGCGCTCCCAGGCTGAGTCTATCCAGAGTGTGAGAAATCACACATCTGTGGTGGTTGCTGATCACAGTTCAGTACTAGAGAGAATCAACTCTAGACTGGCACAAACAGCAGCCCTCTACCAGGAAGTACAGAGTGACATAGCCCTGCTGGCAGACCAGTCAAATAGGTTTGTCTCGCAGAACTGCAAGCCTTTATACCACGCAGTTTGTGAGATGGTTCAGTTGGACCTTCCCAGAGTGGCTGAGACACTGGGGGAACACCAAAGAGTCCTCCAGTCATTAGCCCACAACTCTCAAGGTCAGAACCAGGATTTTCAGAGCCTTCATCAATACTGCAAGGAACAACAACAGGTCCTGACCACGCACCAGAAAGCTTCAGGCACCTCAACCTTAACCTGGTGAAAGTTGAGGAAACTCTGAGTTGGGTGTCAGAAGCTGAGGATACTACAATGGGTATCCTCACGGACCTGGTAACACACACCTCAGAGAACTCCTCCAAGCTCACAAAGAAGACTGAGGAAATCACCTGTTTAGCTGTCCAAGGGGATGGCCATCAGGTTGAGCTAAGGGACTTGAGGAAAAGCATCTCTGCCCTTAGTGATAAGCTCAGTAGACTCAACCTCCATGAGCCTGAGGTGAATGACCCTTCAATAGTAGGAAGTATCCTTCAAAATGGAACTTCAAAGGCCGCAGGGGCCAACTGTACCCCCTTGAGAACTTGTCCCTTGCACCCTGAGGGTTCTGCCCTACCCTCTCAACCACCTAAGAGGGAGCCGCCCCACAAGGAATACCCTGCCCCAAGCAGTGATCCTCCTCAAGCTCAGATGACTCGTAGACAGAAGTACTATTATACCTCCTCTACTGATTCCAGCAAGCTTTCAGAGGCTGAACCCCCTAGAGGTTGTCAACCAGCTCTCTTTACAAACCAAGAGGACTCTCCTTACTTGCAGGACTTGTTTTGTTTGCACTCTAGGCCTCACAAGCCTAATTCTATGTTCAAGACCAAGTTTTGTATAAACTCCCTTATTGATGTAAGGATGTGGCTGTCCACCTTTGAGTTGGTTAACCAAGGGTTAGATAAGCGCAAACTAGGGCTGGCATGCATCTGCCTCCTGGAGAAGCCTATCCTAGAAGTTATATCCCAGTACTTGCCTCAACCCTACAAGTATTCAGATGTAAAAAAGGCACTACTGAAGGTCTTTGACTCTAAGGCCAAGGATTACATTGACAGAGACAATTTCCTGGAGTACCGGATCAAGAATATGGCAGAATACTCAGATGAGTTCCAGCAGATGGTAGCTCGTCTGTAGCAGAAGGACCTCATCAATGTCAATGACGCCAGATGGTCCCTCCGCCACTCCCTCCTGTCACAGTTCCCCAAGCTTTGGGCTGAATTTTCTGGCCAATTAAATGGGTTAAATGACCTATCAGATATAGTGGACCAGGTGTACACCTCCCAAATCTCCAGGCTCAGCTATCCAAATACAGGACTGAGGGCTCTTCATTGCGCAAGGTGTTCTACACTACCCCCAAGGGGTGCCTCCATGGAAAAACCCTACCATGAGAGACCTGGGTATGATGGATGCTTTGCCTGCCAGGAAAAGGGACATGTTCTCAAGGACTGTCCCTACGTTAAGGTTTTCTAAAGAATGCAGAATATGGGTAACAAGAAGCCCTTTTCTAAATTCCAGCAGAAGCGTCCTGGTGTAAATGTGGTTTTTCAAGAGGAGGAGCCAGAGAACCAGGAAGTATCTTCTGGTTCAGACTCCAAGGAGTCAAAAAATAGAAGGTGATGGATGCAGGGAGTCTCTATCACCAGAACCTGAACCTCCACCTACCATGATTACCAGCTCTGAGGGCATACTTGCTGTACTGTCCTCACCTGTCCCTGGCACAAAGGGTCCTCCTAGAAGATCTGAAAGGCTACAGGCTAGAAGTGCTCTGATCCAAGCCATCAGCACCACTATTGAGAACCCTACAGCAAAACTGTACCTCCTTCAGAGCGTAGAGGCTGATGACACTGACCCACAGGATGACCCCAATAGCTCTAGCATCTTTGTGAATGTCAGTATCCCTCTGCTGCTACAGACCATCCTGAAGGTGGTACCTGGGTTGGAATCTGCTCTATCTTCACTAAGAGAGGCTTTTAACCCTCAGGGGGTTCACGCAACTCTACCCATGGAGCTGTGTAACCCTATCTTGTGTTTGTGCATCTGTATTGAAGTTACTGTCTTTGATACACTCATCAGAGCAGTACTAGACACAGGTGCACCTACCAACATCATATCCTCATGTCTGGTGAAGAGGCTAGGATTGCTGCCTGATATTTTATACGCAGAATCCTTCTTTACAGCTGGTGTAGAATCCATCAAACCTAATGGTGCCTACTCTAGTGTCCCCCTGAGGTTTGGTGAGCTGATGGTTACTTACCCAGCTGTTGTACTGGAGAGTGAGTCATATGATATGCTCATTGGTACAGACTTCCTCAGGACCTAACATACTGATATTAGCCACCTACATGGACATTTCTCCATCCTGGGGTATACTGTTCCCCTGCTTTTTAAGGATTCATCAGATGCGTTTCTGGTGTCCAAAGAAGAGACAGGTCAACGGCATGTCTGCCTCTGGTACCCACATGGTGTTTTGGGCTTGCCTTAAAGAGTGGCAAACGCCTCTGCCAAGCCCTTACCAGCATATGGCAACAACCAAAAAGTTCTTAAGCTGCGGTCAAATCAGCTTGTCAGGATTCCCCCAAAAACTCAAGTTGCTGTGGACACAGGCTTGTACCTTGACCTCCCACCTGATCTACACCTTGAGATCAGTAGCATCAATTATGTCTCACGCAAGGAACCTTTAGCTGCACCTGGGATACGTGACTCAGCTGCACAAGAAACCTTGAAGGTTCTTTTGCTCAATCCACTAAGTACTGAAATGAAGGTTTCTAAGGGGCAGCATGTTGCTACCCTTAGGATAGGCCACAATGAGGAGCTATCAGCTGTCCATTTCTTGGGTGGTCTGGAGGAACTGGGAATCAGTCTTCCTGACGAGCCCCTGGTGGCAGCTATAATTCCTTGAGATGACATGGTGGGCCTATATGAGGACAAGAAAGATTCCTTTGAGGCCCTCTTGAATGAGTTCAAGGACATTTTTGCTACGTCCAATGAAGACCTGGGTTGTGCAGAAGGGGAACTCCATAAGATTAATGTAGGTGATGCAGAACCTATCTCACAGAGAGCCTACAGACGCTCTCCCAAGGAAAATGCATTAATAGGTGAAGAAATCCACAAACTCCTTGCTGCAGGACTCTTGGTGCCATCCAAGTCCCCTTGGGCCTCCCACTCCTTCTGGTGAAGAAGGAGGATGGGACCAACTGGGTGGTGATAGATTACAGAAAACTGAATCTCATCACCAAGAAGGACAAGTACCCCCTGCCTAGGATTGATGAAACCCTAGAAAAGCTAGGTGGGGCCAAGTACTTTTCTGCCATGGATCTGCTGTCAGGATACTGGCAAGTACTCATGTCTGAGGAGGACCAACAGAAATGTGCTATCATAACTTTTGAAGGCCTCTTTCAGCCTACAAGGATGCCTCAAGGACTGGTGAATGCGCCTGCAACCTTCCAGAGGATGATGATAGTACTTTTGTGGACCTCAAGCTTAGCTGCATCCTCATCTACCTGGATGACATCAATGTTTTCTCAAGGACATTCACGGACCACCTCAAGCATCTGAAGCAGGTGTTCACCAGGCTACGCAATAAGGGCCTCAAACTCAAGGCATCCAAGTGCTCATTTTTCAAGGAGTGCCTTGATTTCCTTGGGCACATCATCTTGGCTGAAGGAATAGCCCCGGTACCAGCAAAGGTTGAGGTTATCTCCAAGCTACCACCTCCCACCAATGTACGTAGAGTACAAGTAATCCTGGGGATGGCTGGCTACTATTGCAGGTTTATACCCAACTTTGCTGAGATAGCGCAACCCCTGTTCCACTTACTAAAGAATGACACTGAGTTCATCTGGTCTGATGAGTGTGACAAGGCATTTGCATTGCTGAAGGAAGTCCTGACCAGCAAACCACTGCTGGCATACCCAGACTTTGAGCAACCTTTTGTCCTACATACAGACGCCTCTATGGTGACTGTTGATGCGGTGTTGTCCCAGACAAATTTTTTGGGGGAGGAGCATCCTATCTCCTGCCATTCCTGCACCCTCAACAAGCACAAGAGGAACTACTCCACCACAGAGAGGGAATGCCTGGCTGTCCTGTATGCAATTACAGAATGCAGGCCATATCTACATGGTACCAGATTCACGGTGGTGACTGACCATAGCTCCCTCATCTGGCTAAAGAACATGAAGGACCCCAAAGGACTCTTGGCCAGGTGGGCAGCTAAACTGCAGAACTATGACTTTGAGGTAGTACATAGACCAGGCAATAAGCATGGGAACACTGATGCCCTGTCACGCCTCCCACTAGTAGCAGCTCTCCAGGTTAAGTTAGACTCAGTGTATGAGCTCATAGGCCAGCCAGAAAAGTGGATTGCCCTGGCTCCAGGACTAAAGGCTGTTCTTGAGAAACTCTCAAGTAAGACTAAGGTAGAGAAAGGCAGACTCTACAAACGCTGTGGAGATGTCTACCTACCCTATGTCAGGCCCTCAGAGAGACTGGATAAGTTGTTCAACTTTCATAAAAGGACAGGTCACGCTGGTACCAGGTGTATGTATGATACCATGAAAGACTATGTGTACTGGGAGAACCTTGCTTCTGATGTGAACAACTATGTCAACTCTTGCACAAGGTGTGCACAGTTCCGTAGGAAGCCACCTCCTCACTCTTACTGGTTGATCCTACCTAACTATGCTTTCCACACCATGAGAATAGACGTAGTAGGACCCATGGGACCTAGCCCTACCTCTAGGAAAAATCAGTATATCCTGGTAGCCATCAACCACCTAACTAAGTGGATTGAATGCGCTGCTGTCCCAGGTTCAACCTCACAGAGGACTGCTAGGTTTGTCCTGACAGACATCATAGCCTGTCATGGTTGTCCAAGCGTCTTGCTAAAAGACAATGGCTCAAACTTCTTCCATTTTATTCTCCCAAGATTGAATGAACTCATGGGGATAGAAGGTGCTTCTTCTGCCCCCTACCGCCCAGAAACCAATGGTATGGTTGAACGGGTTAATGGCACCCTGGTAGGCATCCTCAAGAAGCTGGCAGCAGATAAGCCTTCTTCCTGGGATGACTACCTTACTTGTGCTGTCATGGCTTACAGGGTTACCTCACACACAGTAACTAAGGAGAGTCCCTCCAAGCTTCTGTATGGCAGACAAGCCGCCCTCCCAGGTTACCTAGTCCCTATTCCATCCAAGGCCAACAAGGTGAACTATTCAAAGGATGTTCTTGAGCTCACACAACTCATTGCTGCTCTACAGGACAAGGCCTTTAATAACCTTGTTAACTCTTGTGTACAGTCCTTCCTTAGGGACCAGGATGCCTTGCTCCCTCTACCTCAGCTTGAGGTGGGTGACCAAGTCCTCATGTACAGGGAACATCTGGGTAGGAAACCTAACAAGCTACAAAGCTTGTGGACTGAACCTCATGAGGTCCTGGAAAAGACAGTATGGATGTATATACTCTTAAGGACCTCGTGCATGGGAACATCCTCAATAGGTTACATGCCAAGTACCTCAAGAGGGCCCCTATGGATGAACAGCCTACTGAGGTAGGTCTAGCTTCACCCATTCATAGGGATAACTAATACTTCATAGTCATGGTGAGTTTTTTCTTTTATTATATTAAGAAAAAGATAAAAAGACAAAAAAATGAGAAAAAATAAAAATATATATATATTAAGAAATAAAGAAAGAGAAAACACAGTTTATTTCTTGTGGGAAAGAACTTTGGCTCTGGCACGCAGAAGATCAGCACGTGCCAACTGCTTACATAGCTGGCCTAGGTAGGTAGCAGCTACTACTGTCACGTTAAGATCCCTCTGGAGCAAGGCCACTGATGTACGGATGTCTACAAAAAATTGTGGCCACTGCACTCCTATGAGCCTGGCGCCTGACAAGGAGGTTCCAAAAAGTGCAACCATTGCTAGTTGCCAGTATAGCAGGAGCTTGGCTATCTTCCTGTTCCCAGTCTTAGTTACCATGATCTGGCAAGCAAGTGCCACGTTGGCTGGGCGCCCTGCCTCTGCCTCAATCTTGGACCAGGAATTATGACACAGGACCAGATAGAGCCCCCTGTTATGAAGGCATAGAAGAAAGTTGTCTGTAGAGACTTCTGGGTTAGTGTACCCATCCAGGATGAGGTTTGGGGCAAACTGGAAGTTGTCCTCAGTACCTTGCCTCCTCCCAGTATGTAGTTTGTCTTAGATAGAACTCACAGGTGCCTTTCCCATGGCAATGGCTATGGCCTCAAATACCTCCATGATAGTGCTGACTTCCCTGGGATGATACTGTGTAAGGTGGCAAACAAGAAACTCTCCTTTCAGAGCTTCCAAGAGACCTTCTTCAGTAACATGGTAGTACTGGTTAATCACCATGGCTATGGCTTTGGCATATATCTCCTCCATGGGTTCATCATCAAGAACCAGATAAATACTCTCCAAGCTGATGTGTTCCAGCGCCAGTGGACCCAATGCCTCTATGTGAGTAACTGGGTTGGAAGGCTAAGAAAGTATTAGAGGAAGATAAGCTGGTCACTTACCTGAAAGGGAGGAAGTATTTTTATAGTCATCTTAAATCTATCCTTGAGACCTAAGGAGCTGGCTCTCATTCTTGCAAGTTTGACCGGATCAGGAGCATTTTCCAGATTGGCATCCACCACCTGGTTGGGAACCTCTTCCTCCTCCTGGTAGGTAACCAGAGTTGGGGTCCTAGGTGTTGATACCTTACACACCTTTTTTTCATGAATTGCCTCTTCATCTTAAGAAATTACTTCTAGATTCTCATGGCTATCATTAGCATGAATGATGGATTAAATTGGTGAATTTCCTGAATTTCTATCTCTTTTGTGTTTCATGAAATATTTACTATTATTCTAGAAAAAATTGGGATTGGGTGCCAGATTGTCTCCTAGAGGATTGGCCCAGATGCTGTCCTTAGAAGTACCTAAATGGGAGAAATTAATTAACATAAAAAATAATATTAATTTTAATTACCTGTTGGTATTGCTGGTACCAAAGGGCTACATAAGTAGCCCTAGTTTGTACCAGAAGTATGATTGTTACAATGTGCAGCATTGCATTGTAACAATCTACTACTTAGGAGTGGATCATTACACTGTGATGTTGCGCAACAAATTGATCTGCTCCTGGGAAGCAGATTGCTTTGTTGCGCAGATGCGCTACACAGCAATTGATTGCCGTGTAGTGCTTTGTTGCATTGTAACGGCTCTGCTGGTTGGAGCAAGCCGTTACAATGTAACACTTTGCTTGCTTGCCCCAGACGGCGTGGGTTTGAACCCCCAGGTTGGCTGGTTTGGTTGGTTTTGTCTGGTTGGTTGGTCTTTTCTGCTGGTTGGTTGTTGTTTTCTCCTGGTTAGTTTTGTTCCTTTCCTGGTTGGCTGTTTTGTTTTCCTGTCTGGTGGGCAACCACCTCCCAGTCACTGGTGGTTGCAGGACTTAGTGCTCTTTTTGCTCCCTCCTGTTGTTCCCTTCCAGGTGTTAAAAATATGGGTGTGTTGTTGTCCTCCAAAGTGACATTTGGAGATTGCCCTTGACCTGCTATTTCTTCTTCTTGTTTTGTGCTAGTCTCATCTGCTGGATCCATGACCACTTCATCCATCAGGTCAGGCAATTCTTCTTGGGCTCCTACATTTACTACCCTGTTGGTGATATGGCCCCTTCTGGAACCTAACCCTTGCCAACCTTGCACCACTGAGAAGATTTTGTTGACTTCATCCACCAGTTCTTTATTCTTCTGGTTCTCTCTTCTGAGGTATGCATTCTCCTGCAGCAACTCCTCCAGAAGCATCTTGAACTCAAGGGTATTATCTCTGATGCCCTGTGTGGCCTTGTGGTATCTGGCACAATATGAAGACATGCATCAGTCATCAGCTTCTCCTTTCCTTATGTAGTCTTGTCAAGAGGGGGGATGTGTGATGACTGTGCATCATACCCTCACTCACCCATGAGGTGAAACATGGGTACATGGTCTATCAGTAAATGGGATGATCTTGACAAAATACTGGATGAAAAGTAGTCCTGCCTCTTCCTAGTTCCCTTCCCCATTCCTGCACAATTGTTAATGTGCAGGAATACTACAAGTATATAATGACTCTCTTTCTTAAACAATAAACATATCTTTACCCGTACTACTTCTGCACTTTTAGCTTGATCTTACTTTCCAATAAGACTTAAGCTTTATACCAGACTCTATCAGACTCTGCCTTCTTGTTGTCTTTGCTACTACAGGTAACAGGAAGATCTCCCTGCTGTACTAACAGTTTAGAGTTAGTATCCTAGGCCTGATCAAAGTGCGCTGTACTGTTCCCTGCCACTGCAGCCCAGTACTAGTAGTTCCCTTTAACTTCTCTGGAAGAGGTTTACACGAGGTTCCTTACCCTCAAACCCCATCTTCTGTGAGCATCACAACCATCAGAATCAGGTCCCAAGTTCAATTCTTCTAATTAAAGTTTACTACTTATTTTGAGAGAAATTTCATTCATAACACCAAGGCCATAATGGCTTGCCCTTATCTAGCCCAGGCTCATTGACCCCCTGTCTTGGTAGACTCTTCTGAAAAAGCTGCTGAGCTAGCAGAAGCTCTCTTTCAGAATGTGATCATATCCCTTCCTTTGCAAACTGTGTATAAGGAAATTGCTGGCTTATGATGCATGTTAGCCAAGTGGGAGAAAGAGGTGGAAGCTGCACAGGACGCTCTGGCTGTCTTGCCCCCCTTTGGGAAAGATACTGCCTGTGTGGAAGTGTCAACCCAAAGGGTTAAGATCAAGGCTATCTTGGACACGGGATCTCCAGTCAATGTGGTATCATAAAAGCTAATAAAAAAGCTTAATCTGGCCCCTGACCTCAACTAAACTCAATCATATGGTACTGCTGGCATGGCTCAAACCCAAGCCATTGGTGCCTACTATGCTCTACCAATGAGGTTTGGGAAGCTTCTTATTGTGTCCTCTGCTGTTGTCCTAGAAAACAAAATCTATGATCTCCTGGTTGGTATGCAATTCCTCCAAGAATATAATGGAATTATAAAACTTTGAGATGGGTATCTATTGCTCTTAGGATATGAGGTCTCTTTAATTTTTGAAGAACCTCCGTGCCTACCAGGCAAATGCCTTAAGACTTGTGTGCTAGAGTACCCCATGGGTATCTTCTCACTCAAGTACAAAACTTATTCTTCCAACATGTGTTCCCCCTTACTTCCTGTCCTGAAGAAAAAGGTGTGCCTCTCCTTGCCCCTGCAGCTGTCACCATACCTCCAGGCTCCCAAGTGATTGTAGACTCTCAGATCACTTACAAGCTACATGGAAAGTCTTTTCTGGAGCTATACTCTCCTGAATCTCTAAGCCACAAGGAGCCTTGATTATGCCTGTGGATCTTAAATTGAACTCATAAGGAACCTGTAAAGTTGCTGCTGGCTAACCTGACTGCTTTGCCTATGCATGTATCTTGGAGCCAAGTTGTAGGGCATGGTCACATATTAGGGGCAGAACAGGTGGCGTCCCTCTATCCTTTTGGAACCTTCAGCAACTTTAATCTACCTGAAGAAAACCCTCATGTTCTCTCCTTGTTCACCTCTGTCAACTTCCCACAACTGTCCCCTATCCAGAAAAAAGATGTACTAGAACTTATCAATCAGTTTAAATATATCTTTGCCTCTGGGCCTACATATTATGGCCTAGCCAAAGGGGTTATCCATCAGATAGATACTGGTGATGCACTGCCCTTTTGTGCTAAGCCTTACTGCCACAGTAGGGTAGAGGATGCCCAGGTTTCTAAGGAGCTCAAACAACTATTAGACACTGGGCTACTTGCCCCTTCCCAAAGTCTATGGGCCTCTCCCTTGTTGATCCTTAAGAAGAAGGACAGAGGCCACCACATTTTGATAGACTACCACTGCCTAAACTTGCTCACAAAGAAGGATTCATACCTGTTGCCTAGGATCAATGATGCTCTCAGACAATTAGGAGGCTCAAAATTCTTCTCAGCTATGGATTTAGCTTCTGGATATTGGCAGGTTGACTTGTCTCCCAAGGATAGAGAAAAGACTGCCCTTATCACTTTGAAAGGCCTCTATTAATCCACGTGCATACCCCAAGGGCTCTTCAACTCCCTGGCTATGTTTCAAAGGGCTATGGACTCTATTCTGCGGAATTTGAAGCTCTCCTGTGTTTTTTTTATATCTTGACAATATCACTGTGTTCAGCTCTACCTTTAACAACCATTTAGATCACCTCAAAGCTGTCTTTATCAAGATCCAAGAAGCTGGCTTAAATCTCAAACCCTCCAAGTGCTCCTTCTTTAAAGAGTGACTCAAATTCTTGGACCATGAGGTCACCCAAACTGGAATACACCCCATGAATAATAAGGTGGAAGCCATTGACAAGATGCTGCCTCCCACAAATCTATGGGAGGTCCAAGTATTTCTTGGTATTATGAGGTACTATCAAAATTTCATCCCTGATTTTTCTGAATTAAGCAAGCCCCTTTTCTAACTCCTTCAAAATGTACCCTTTGAGTGGACTGACAGCCAGCAGCAATCCTTTGAAGCGCTTAAGGACAAGCTTAAAGAGGCTCCCATCCTAGTCTATCCTGATTATTATAAGGAGTTCATCTTGTACACTGACGCTAGCAGAGTAGCTGTGGGTGCCATCCTTGCCCAACTTGACAATGAAGGCGTGGATTGACCTGTGGCCTATTCTTCACAAGTCCTCAAAAAATACAAGAAGAACTATAGCATCAAGGAAAAAGAATGCTTGGCAGTTTCACATGCAGTAAAACAGTTCTGGCACTACATTTACGGGAATCACTTTACTGTAGTCACTGACCACTCATCCCTTAAGTGACTGCAGCAATTAAAGGAGCCTGAAGGTCAGTTAGCATGTTGGGCCCTGCACTTGTAAGGATACAATTTCACTGTGGTACACTTTCCTGGTGCACAACACCAGAATGCTGATGGTTTGTCAAGGATGCCTATACTAGTTATCCATCCCGCAGATGCTGATTGCCTATACAAGTTGATATGAGACCCTGACTCCTGAACTACTGAGCCAGAAGACATATGCTTGGCACTGCAGGTCCTGTCAAAGGATACTGTGATTTGATATAGACAACTCTTCAAGAAATTCAACAACACCTATTTTCCCTATGTCTGCCCCAGTATGAGAATAGCCATCATCCTCCAAGATCACATTGATACTGGACATTAAGGCATAGCAACAACTTGTGAATAGTTGTACAAGAGCTTTTATTGGGAAAACATGTGCCTCCTAATCCCTGATGTTCTTTCCTCATGTCATTCTTGTCAGATCCAACAACCCTGACCTTCCCAACATCAATTCAAGCTCATCCCCTTAAGCATGCCTTCCACACTTTTAGTATTGACGCTGTTGGACCTCTCCCTTGTTCTAGTTCTGGGTGTCAATTCATCTTGGTAGCTGTAGACTATTTTAGGAAATGGGTCAAAGCCAGAGAAACCAAAGATATAACTGCCAAGACCACTGCTAATTTCTTATTGCAAGATATCTTCTACTGCCATGGTTGCCCTCAAGTCCTGCTTTCTGACAATGGGACCAAATTTAATGCCTGCCTCATAACGTCTATTGTAGAAGCTATGGGCACGCACCAATCCTTCTCTGCGCCATATAACCCTTCAATCAACAGGACTTTTGTACAAGCAAATTCCTTCCTTGTGTCCATCATGAGAAAACTTATCCTCTCTGATGCCGCCAACTGGGATATATTCCTCCCTGCTGCTCTCTTTGCTTATCAAATCAGTAGACACCAATTCACTGGCCAGTCTCCCTTTGCCATGCTGTACAGACATGAAGCCACAACTCACTCAAACTTAGGACCCCCTTTGATCAAATTTGATGTGTCTTCAAATCCTGAAGCTCATGTCAAAGACTTGGCTAATTGTATCATTGACATTCAGGCTACAGCATATTCAACTGCCTATAAAGCCAAGGCTCTAGAGCTCTTGCCTTCCAATACTTCCAGAGCCCCCCTCCCTGAGTATCAAGTAGGTGGCCTAGTCCTCTATTGTCAGAATTGTACTGGAGGCCAAGCCCATAAGCTTGACTCCCTCTGGGTTGGACCTTGTGAAGTCACCTTTAAGAAGGGCGTCAAGTATACTATGAAGCTGCTGTCATCTGGCCGCCCTTTTGCCTGAGTTTATTCCAAATTCCTCCGCAATTATCAACTTCCTGTGTCCAATCTTGAGGGGGGAGATGTTGTAAATTGTGCCATTAATTCTATTTTGATATAGCCTTCAAAAAGTGATATGTGCAAAGATTTGGTTAGTTTTGCTTTTGACTTTGGAAATTCCTTGCCTTCTGGAATGGGTCTGATCCAATCTCCACCCATTCTGGAATGCCATACCTGCCCTTGTCTGATCCTGGTATAACCTCACCCCAATGTGACCCCCTCTGCCACTCTTTCTACCTAATGAGTGATCATCAACCCTTGTCTACTATTTAAATAGAATCATTTCTCCTAATAAAGACAAGTTTATCCAAATTTGTGTTGGCTTTAATATTATTCAAGCTTTTTCCTTTCCTTTTTGCCAAAATAAATTCTTCATCTTGTATTCCAGGAAATTAAGGTATGTGCCCTTAATTTTGCCCTGAAGGCTAACCCAAGGCTAGCTTTGAACCTCACATCTTTTGTTATAAAGATTTCCTGCTGTGTCCTTTTGTATGTTATCCCCAGGAGCCAAACATGACACCTGCCCTATGCAGGATCCTCTTAGCCTAGTTGATAGGAGCATCAAACCAAGTAATATCCCTGCAATAACTTGGGCCCCTGCCAATGGAGTACTGCAGAAATTTTCCCAAGAACAAGGGCTGTCAAATGATGACAAATCCCATGTCTCAAAGGAAGAAATCAAGATTCCTTCCCCAGCCAATGACAAATTGTCTACGTTGAATGCCATCAAGGACTGGAAAACCCTAGTAGACGGTAACACCTGGGCCAAAAAAATTTGTAAAAGTTTTCACAGTTTTGATGAGCATACTTATATCCAGGAGATGACGGGAAGATGCTCATTGCCATTCTTACAATAAAGTGTTATGAACCTTTGGTTCACACAGGTCTTACCCTACCTCCTTTTAGAGCTTTATCATTTCCATTTGATCTCCCCTGGTCTGTCCCAGCTTACCACCAAGCCCAAGAAAACGCGGACCAACCACCTGGATTATTCTGTCCTCCAGGAGCTTCCTACGGCCTGGTTCATTTTACAGAGTATCCTCCAAACCCAGATTATTCAAGTTTACTTTAGAGGGGATCCTAATTTACAGCCCAGAAGCTTGTACCAGAGAAAAATAGCTTACTGGTTGTGAAGAAACTTGGATCACCATGCAATCTTTGCTATTTTGCAACAAATATAACTACCTGCCTGTGTATTTGGTACCAATGACCCCTCCCTTGACCCAGCGTCCCAACCACCCACAAGAATCTATTGCTACTGGTAATTCCACCTACACCCATATATTTGGAGTCATTTACATCACCCTCACTGGCTTAATTGATTCTATGGTGTCCACCAGCAGATCCTGGGCCATACTTGAGAAATCACTATCTTACATTGTAAAGTTAGCCCCCATCCTGTCGTAGGCTCTTCTTTCCAGGCCTGTGGGCTGTCCACCTGAAAGTTCTCAGGAAATTAAAGCATAATAGATCCCTGACAGCACCCATCCTATGGTGGGCATTACCCTCTGGACCAGTGGTTCTCCCACCTGCGTCCAAAAGTACTCCCACTAACAAGTGATATGCTAGCAGTTACAGCCTAAATAAGGACAGAAGAATACAAGAAGATATTAAAAAACTGGTATTTTATTTAATAGACAAAAGGTTATATAGGCAGAAGTGATCAAATACCACTTGGATGGAGGAGCCATCATCTGGAAAAATTGCTATAATGAGGCAGGATAATGATGGCAGAGTGAAAAGGCCAGTGGCGTGAGAACAGCTGGCTTTGTGTGGCTTCCTTAATATGAGAAATTGGCTTTGTGTATCACAACTCTATTTAAGTTTGCAAAGGTGAAGGCCAAGCTATGTGTGCAATTACAGTACAGCTTGACTACTGCTTTTTTGGCGTCAGTAAGTGAGTTTAGAGGTATAAGTAAACAAGCACAATAAATATGTGGAAAGTTGCACAATTGTTTTATTAACCTTATCATAAATGAACATATTTTTTGCTGATGTATTACAGAATGCAGCACTTGAGAACTGGGTTCAGCTATTTTCTAAATATGAGGCAGCCTTTGGTGCTGCAGGTTTTGGGGAAAGGTTTGAAAAATTTGGTGTCCCAATTTGGGGTTTTTTTTTAAATTTGGGGCCTCCAGGGTTTTCCTGGGTACTGTCAGCTGGAGGGCAAGAGCAGGTGTGGGCTGGCTGATAGCTGGTAGCCAGGTGACAGATTCTGGAGCAGGGTTTGGCTTGGGAAAATTTTGGACTCTGAAACCATTTTAATCTAAATTAATCTTTTTGGATTTTTGCAGCAGTTTTCCAAATAAGGGGAAACTGCTGCTTGTATTTTGCAACCTTCTTTGCCTGCCCTATCATGACAATGTTTATTTTTGGTCTAATATCAGAAATACTCCTGATGTATACCCCCCAAAAAATCACCCAGGATTTTGTGCCTAATATACAGCACCTTATTCTCATCAAGTTGATACATAATACCAGTCGCTGCAAGAGAGCTGTGGGTATTGTTAGATTAAGCTAAAATTTGCCAACAAACTTTACAACCGGTATCTCAACACCAGTCAAACTCTACAAATAAAAAACCCAAGCCCCTGTCAACCCTGCTCACTGAGGAGCACAAATAGACCCTCCATCAGTGGATTAACCAGGGCTGTCATCTTGAGCCTGAAAATATACAATCTATAGTTAAGAAAACTTTTGGGATTGAGATTTTATTTTTTTACCTCATGTTCAGAAAGCTGAGGTTTTCATATACAAAACTCAGGATATCTCCCTAGAACTGTAACAGCCCTGCTTTCAAAATTTTGGGATCCTAAAGAGTTATTATGTTTATTATGAAGACAGTTAGACATCATGAAGGGTTGTTGATATGAGCTGAATCTGTATGTCAACAGTTGGCTTATTATCAGTGATGACAGGGTGCACCAGTGACTAGGCAGGGTTTCATTGCAGGGTCACTGGAGGCAACTTGTAAATAATTCTCTTGGTTAAAAGATAAGGCACCAGCAGCTGTGAGCAGAGGTGGTTTTGAAGAGATCATGAAAGTAACTGTAACACACTCTTATTGCTACTTGAAACTGCTGCATATTTGGTTGCATTAATTTGATTGGTGAAAATTGACTGCCTCTCAAGAGAGCTTGGAAGGGCTTTTCATAGGTGATAGTCCTATGACCAGACTGGCGTCTGATTGCTTATTAACTCTTACTAGTTATCCTATTAGCCCTGAGCTACTAGTTTCAACCACCAGAGGTATAATTCTAAACCTGAATAATGGTTTTAGAATGAAGCAGAATCCTATGCTGTAATTTTCTCTCTTCAGCAGGGATGTTAACTTGACTTAGTTAAGGCCAACTAAGTAACAATCATTGATGGGATCCTGTTCTGCACTTAGTGGAATGCTATGTGAGCAGGCAGTGCTCTGTCCCATTTATTGATGAATTAGATACTGATTGGGCAGCCCTTTGTCTGTTGATATTGAGTTTTCCCATCCTAATTCTAATCTGGCAGTGGCACACCCACTAAAGTATTTCTGGATAGTTTCATTTACCATCCTAATTATATAGATGCATTACAAACCAATGATTGTTGATCTAGATTTTCTTGGCTAGCTATCAAGTAGAAGATCTTATTTTTAGATTGTAGTGTTTCACATATCACTGAATTTTTGACCAACCTTATGGCCAATCAATTTTATATTTTGAATAGAAGTTTTTCATGTGGCAGTAGTCTGTCTATTTTTGTCTATAGCCATGGTAATGGGGAGATGGATCAGTCAACCCTAATGAATCAGGATTTTCTGAAATGGATCATCACAGATGGCCCCTTATTCTTTTAACAAGCTTTAAAGATACTGTCGGTGGTCTACCACCAGCAGTAGTTAGATGGGATTTTGATAAGTAAAATTTACTTGATGTGATTTTTGGCTTTACTTAGTCTACCTCTCATTAGGTCTGTGGTCTCAAATCCCATTGATGCAGCTTTGAATCCTTCTGATATGAGTTTAAAATTGTCTTATCTTGTAGATCCTGTCTCTGAATTTCACTCCTTGGCTTTCAAACCCCTGTACACTGCTGATACTCTATCAGGTTCTCAATTCATCTGGCGTATATTCTATAATCCCCACTTCAATTCTGATGGCAGATTTCTGATAACACTACTTCTGACAAAATGTCATCATATTTAAATTTTCAAATCAAATTAAATTTTAATATAATTTATAATGACATATTTTGTTGGAAATCTGGTCATCAGAATTGAAGTAGATACATATTCTACCTATTGCTTATCCTATCATGTACATTTCCGTATCCCTTGTTTAGAAGTTACCATTTCAGAGTTCTCACTCATTATTAATCTTAGCATCAAATGTCATTATAATTTGGATAGTAATTCACCATTTAATAGACTACAGGTAGCCTTCATTATACTTCACATTTACCTTGTTCAATAGCCATATTGGCTTGAATTTGAGGTTTTAATAAAAACAGGGTCTTTGAAAAATCGCATTTTATTGTTATTGTTTGAGATTCAGACCCTGGACCTGAATCCCACGAGGGAGGAAGTGCTCTTATTGGCACTCGATTTAAATTTTGTGATGATTGTGAAGGGTGAGTGTACCAGCGCCGAAATGGCATATTCTCTTGTTGAAAAACTGGCTTTTGATCATACTATTTAGCTATCTACTGAAGATGTTTTAAGCATAATGGATAGTACTGATTTTACGTTTCTCTAGTTGAAAATAGGATAGCTTATAATATTCATCTGTTGTAGTAAAAGATATGATCCTATGAAATAATCAGCAAAGGCACAAAGTTTGGAAAGGCAGCTTTTTGGCAAATGATCTAGTCTGAAAAGAGGATAAAGGCTGGCTGTGGAGTGTAAATATTACTTATGGGATTTGAAAGATGTGTATATTGGAGTTTAACCAAATAATGAAGAGTACCTTTATTCATCACAGTATTGCTCATTAGAGAAGGGATCGGTCACGAATGAAACTGTCTCTGCTATAAGTATTTGTTCTTCGGGATAGTCGCTGGGGAAAGAGTAGGCATGTTCTTCATCCCTGGCGAGCCAACTGAACTTTTTTTCAGACTTCGACAGACTGGCATAGCTAGGTATTTCACTAGAAGGCTCTACATACACATGTTGAATTTTTTCCAGTAAGCGCTTATCATTAAAAACTCCTCTGAGCTTAAGGTAATCGTTATAGTGAAGAGTGAGGGATACTTTGTCATCTTCAGTCAAATCATCTGCTACCTCGTCAAAGTCTTTAATATTTCCTTCCTCGATGATTATGTTGATGCCATCGTAGCCAACCCGGCCCAATTCAAGGTCAGTAGTACTCTGGAGGTATGATGAGAACGTGTATACTTTTTTGGGGTCAGAGTCATCGGCGCAATGCGCTTCATCAATTGTATTGTTATACCTCACCGCAAGAAGAGCTTTGTTATTATTTCGGTCCCATGGTTCGAATTGACACTTTCCGCGGTTACAATCGGGGCGGCCTGTGCCAGATGCAATCCGAGGGTCGACAGTAATGAAGTTTTTATATTGTTCAAGACCTTCAAAAGGGTTCTTGGGATTCAAAGTCAAGGCAAGAACAGAAGTAAGAAGGGCAAATGATTTCATTCTGCCTCCTTTGCCGCTCGTCCTCTGACTTATAAACTCAGGCAAGTGAAGCCACCAATCTTGTGACTTATAGAGTGGCACCTTGATATGAGAAGGATTTCAAATAATTTATACCTGTAGCCCGCTTACATCCCATAAAAGAAATCAAACCAACACGACGCGAATAAGCACAGCTGCTGTTGTGATAGCGTTAACGTTGAATTCACCGAATTCAACCAAATCGGTTAACGCTATTTGACCACTATAAAAGTGGGTCAACTTCAATTCAAATAAACTGTTCTTTAATCCCTTACATTAATTTTGGGTTTTTCTATAGTTCACCACTACACTGTGGAACTTAACCAACAATCCATCTTCAACAATTAAGTGGCATGGCAAAACTTACGCATAACATATTCGTGTCAGCATTTATACTTGGCCCAAGTGGCACTAGGGCTGCTTCTGACTCTGGGCCATGGCTTCTAACAGATATTTTATAACTATTAAATAAATCGACCCATTTCGGTTGTGGAAACCTGGAAACGGAAGCTAGCCAGAGTGGGATGGAGCACCCTCAAGTGGCACTAGAGATGCTTCGGCTCAGCCCCGGCTAGCTTCCGGCTCTAGGCCGCTGCAGCCAAAACGTAATTACCTGATATTTATTCTTAAGTTTAAAATAAATCTTTGAACAGGTGATCCAGAGCCAACCCGGCCGAAGCAGCCCCAAGTGACACTACAGCTCCTTGCATTAATTGCTACGTGTTGTAATATTACACTTAAAAAGTGGGCTTTTACAGGCCTTGTAGGTTCAAAAAGACAGAGATTAAGATCTTCCATGTTGGCCTAGTCAGGATGTGAATAAAGAGTGAATTCTGAATCATTGTCAAAGTGACCGAAATGGCCAAACTTGGGAGCTTAGAAATATAACTGTAAGGATTCATTGAGTAATATATCAATTCATATACTATCAGCTAACTGATCAAATTGGAGAATATGGGGAGGATTGAAGAATAGACATAAAATTTATGTGACCAACAATACTGGCAATTCAGGGGTGGACATCAGACTGAAGTTCAGGCTTTAAGCTGCCATGTTAGAGCCACCATCAGCAGAGGAGGTAGGACAACACTGCAACATGGCAGAGATATTGCTGACAGGGTGCATATATGGTTGGCTAGAAAAAGCAGTAAGGGATAAATACCTTGGCTTTTTTAAGAGATCAAGCAAAGGCAAAACTCTTAAGCTTTCCCTGAAACAGAAAGAGAAAATAATACTATAGGAGGGGTTACTGTTTATTGGTGAATCAAGAATACTTTTATAGTTCCAAAAGTGGCTTTGAATCTTAACATACTGTCAAGTTTATACTTCTGGGAAGTATAATAAACAAAATAAGGGGAATATTTAAGAAGAGAATGATACTTTATTGAATAAGAATATAGGCTAATATATAGTATCATGACAAGCCACATGTTGTCCATGTACGTCATAGAGGTCATGGGGCTTATCTGAGTAATGTTCCTCTTGAGTCATGAGGCTTAATCAAGTTGTGTTCAATTTAGGACCTGGATTGAGTGATCCCCATCATAGGTGGTTAACTGATAATGGTGCCACCCGTTTATTGACTGGACAGTGAACCATTTGGTGAGCTGTTTGGTGATTTACTTGGGGAGTTAATTTCCCGAGAGGGAGTAATTAAAGATGTTGCGATATCTCCCCCTGGGATGCTGGAAGGCAGAGCCTTGGGAATTTTCTTGAGAGTATCTGGTATGCAGACTTGGTATTGATCCAGTTTGGTGTTGGGTACAGGGAGCCTTGAATTTTTTTAAGCTGTTATTGTCTTACACAAGCAGAGTCGGTTGTGGTGCATACGTTTCAGTTCAGTTCAAGCTCCAATCCCTTTGATAAGGTAGGTGTTATTGGGTTTAACTTCCATGACAATGCCTGGTCCGCGTAACCCTAGGTCTAGTTTGTGTTGGTTGTGATTGACAACTCAGATCTTGTCTCCAACTTGGAACCTTTCTTGTTGCAATGGGATTGCTTCCTGCTGGACCCTTTGATGCTCCATCTTTTCTTGGTCCTTTCTGGCGTGTAGTACTTTTGGGTCATTACTGTCTGGTATTTTCTTTGGAAGTGGCAGTGGTGGACCCGTGGTTGTACTGACAAGTGAGGGTTTCTGACCATAGACAAGTTTGTAAGGGCTTTTGCCCGTATTGCGGTTGACTTGTGTTCTGCAGATCATAAGGGCAACTGGTAGCATATTGACCCAGGCTTTTGGATTGTTGGCAGATAACTTACTGAGGGCTATCACTAGAGAGCTGTTTAGTTGTTCTATGCTTCCATTTGCTTGTGGGTGATATGGGCTGGCTGTGACGTGTTTTATTCTGTTCTTGGCGACATAGATGTTGGTGTCAATAGCTTTAAGTTCAGTGCCTCCATCTGTGTTCAAGAGGTCGAGTTTCCCAAACTTTCCTATGATCTCTTTGCCAATGAATTGTCTCAAATTTTTGCCTTTGTGTTCTTTTGTGGCTTGTGCTACAGGCCATCTGGTTACATAGTCAATAGCTGTGATGACATACTCCTTGCCTTTGCTTTCACTGGGCATAGGTCCCACAATATCCAACAACCATACCTTGAAGGGTTGTGTGATGGACACAAGTACTACTGACTTGGGTGGAGCTTTGGTTTGAGCGTACTTCTCACAGACTTCACTTTGCTCCAGTACCTCTCTGATATCATCTAACATGTTGGGCCACCAGTAGAGTGTCTTGAGGTATTCATGCAAGTTTCTGCTATGGGTGTGTCCCAAGTCTCTGTGATATCAGAGGATTGTGTCAATCTTTTGTGTTGACGGGACGTAGGGTACAGTGTCACCATTTGGAAGTATTTGGTGAAGGATACCATATATGTTTTTGAACAGATGTTTGTTAGTGAGGACCTTCTCTTATATGTCCATTGGTGTACCAGGTGGGAACCCTTCCTGGAGATTCCCCATGATTAACATGGGCCAGTTGGGGTTGCCATCAGTGCAAAGGATGTCAGGGAGCCAGTCATAGGCAGAGGCATTGGGCGGCTTGGGGTGAGATGCGGCCAAGCTGGCGGGTAAGGCCCACCATAGAATGGGTGCTAACTTGATAATGTAAGAGATGGATTGCCTGAGCAAGGACCAGGGTCCGGAGTTGGGGACCATGGAATCCACCAACCCTGTCAAAGTAATATAGAGTGCTCCAAACAGTTGGGTAGAGGTGGTCTTGACGGCGGCAGGGGGTTCCAGTGGGCGGTCCGGTCTAGGGGTTAAGGGCGGAGTCATGGGAACAAAGTACACTGGTAGGTAGTTGTACTTGTCTTTGAACAATAAGGGCAGTATCTCAATCCTTTTTCCTTTGCGTCTTACATAGTTGGTACTTCTAGTCCTTGCCAAGGGGTTGGCAATGAGAATGGTTTCCAAGTTGTACTCTGAATAGGCCGGGTTGGGGAGTATTCAGTAAAGTGCACAGGTCCAAAGGGGGATCCTGGGGGACAGTATAATGCCTGGGGCAATTTGGCAGGTTGGTCTCTGGAGGGGCAGCAGCCTGGTAGTCTACTTGACCCAAATTAAGATGGAAGATTGCTAAGACTAGATAGGGTAAGATTTGTTTGAACCAAAGGTTCATAAAACTTTATTATCAAAAATGACAATGTGGTCTTCATCATAACGCCAGGGTTTTTATACCATGGGATTTTGCTTCTTCAATTTTTGCAGGGTTCAGGTTTGTAGGCAAGGCACTGGCAAGCATGAATCTTGGCTCAGAGTCTTGGAGACAGCAGATCCAGGTTGTGCCTGCTCTGGTGAATAGAAGTGGCAATGCTTCATTCCGCCGCTACTGTTTGCTATGTCACCTGAGCAGTTCAATTGTACTACCTATTCTGGATGGAAGGCTGGCAGTTGCTGGTGGTTATTGGCAGAGTTAATAGTAGGTTTTGTTTTAACCTCCTTAAGGCAAGCTACAACCTCTGCATAGGTCCGGATCTTTGGTGGCTCAGGGTTGGCATCAATCTGGTGACCATTCAGGGAATTGTCCTTGGGAGACTGGTGGGTCTCAGAGTAACTCAGTTTTGCAATTTAACAAGTGGGCAGTTTTCTGTCCACTTTGTGTGACTTGAGTAGTCTTTGGAGGATCAGGGTTTGATTTCAGGGTTTCCAATGTTGGTTTCAAAACTCCAGTATCAGTATTGGGAAGGTTGGCAGTAGGTCCTTCCCTGACCTTTGTTAGCCAGGTTACATCTCCTTTGCAGGTATGGGTCTTCATTGGCACCAGTTTGGCAGCAGACTGGCAACTATTCAGGGAAGCCTCTGTAGCAGACCGGCGTGTTGCAGGGTAATTTAACAATTTGAGCCTGTGATTTAACAGATTGGCAGGTCTTGGTCTGTCCTGGAGGGTTTGATCTGCCTTCAGGGAACTGGGGTTTGACTCTTGGGTTTTCAATAAAGGTATTAAAATGTCATTCATGACAAAGGATGTGTTTATTGTATAGTCTTGATAGGGCGTCTGCAGTAAGCATCTCCTTTCCTGGCTTATATTCAATTTGCATGGGGTATCTCTGTATGAGACTCATCCATTTGGCTTGTCTTCTTGACAGGTGTTGTTGTGTTTTAAAGAATATCAACAGCTTGTGGTTGGTGAGTACTTTGAATGTCTGAGCTCCTTCTAGATAGCATTGCCATTTCATGAGGCAGTATATGATGGTTACCAACTTCT